>VDFB02174059.1:113891-128275 GCA_007258455.2 Sequoia sempervirens
CCTCTATCAAGTCACTCCCTCACACACCCTCTCCCTCTCTTCCACTCCCTCTCTCTCACACTCCCTCTCACTGCCTATCTCTCATGTCTCTCCCTCTCACCCCCCTCACACTCTCAAGTCTCTAACTTTGGCACCCTATCTACATAACTCTCTTTCTCTTCATCTCTCTCTCCCCCTCTCTCTCTTTCTCTCTCTCTCTCCCACCCTCTATCCCTCCCACCCTACCTAGCTAAGTCCCTCTCACTCCAACCCACTCTCTCCCACTCCCTCTCTCTTAAGCTCTCACTTCCACCCCCTCTCCTTCTCTCTAGAATTTCTCTCTCTCTCTCTCTCCCGCTCCCACCATACCTAGACAACTCTAGATCTCTCTCTCTCTTAAAATTATCCCTCCCTCTAAAGAAATACATAAATACATACATACAAGAATAATACATATGTGCATACAATCCTACATACATGCAAGCATACATGTACATGTGTTGATACAATCTTACATACATATAGGAATACATACAATATACATGCATTGATACATACAAGTATACATACATACATAAATACATACATGACATACAAGCATACATGTACATACAAACATAAAAATATATAAACATACATTCAATAGAGTAGAATTTAATATAAAGAAATACATAACCTGAGCATGTTATACTGCTCTCGTGTTATGTCTTGCTAGACATGTTACCCACAAATGCAAAAACCCATGTCATAACTGAGATATAACACAACCGCATTATAACGCACACGTGTTATATATTTCTTTGGGAATCCCCAAGCCTTGGGATTGGTATTTTCCTTGGAATACAAACCCAAAGGCTTGGAGGGCATTCCCAATGACCAAAGACGTGTTTTTGCAATTTCTACAATATTTCACATAATCAAGTTCATGCTCACCGTCAAGATTGCACATGGTTCAATATCAAACAAATCAAATATTTGGGTAATGTTAGGTTCTCTCTTAGCTATCCAATGATGCAATTTTGTTTAGGTTCTCTCTTAGCTATAACAAATCATATTATATGAGAACGGAGTACCTAAGGCATCTTTGAATTATATTTTTACTTATTGTAAGAGAATATTATAAGCTGAGTTTGTGTGCATTAAAATGGGGCACATTGATTGAATATTTGATTTAAGTGGGGTGTTGGAATTCACATAGGTTGATTTTTTTCTCATCATTTTGTATTACCACTTGATAGTTTTGAGAAAGCATTGTGCCTACAAATATAAGCACTTGGGTGTCATATTGGTGCATGAAGCATATTAGACAATTTTAGCACACACATAAGAATTAGGACTGCCAAATAAACCTCATTTTGCTGTAAACATCATATTATTAATATAGTGAGTGTAATAACCATTAATGGTTTCCAATAATTTTGTTTCTTCTTTTATTATCTCCCTATTATAACTAGCACCACTTGACTAACTTATTATACAAACTTCATTTTTAAAACAAATCAACCTAATGATTATATATAAATGTCAATATAGCATACTATCTATTCACATAAACATTTAAGAATTTCAATTTGTAAACATTTTTTATGCATGTCATAAAATAATGTCAACATGTCATAAAAATAATCACATTTACAATTAATAGAAGCATGTATGACTTGTTAGATGTTGTTCAAGTAACATGAATTAACTCAAGTACCCCACAAGTTCTTTAGACAAGTTTTCCAACTAAAAATTCATGGTTGTCCTCAAACATTTGTAATTGAGTTTAGGATCTAGTTCCCTACTACCTATTTATTGCTTCCCTCAAGCATTTGTAATGATTTTACTAAAATTTTGAAATTTATTGCTGCCCTCAAACATTTGGAATTCATGCAGTGTAATCCCTTAAGAGTCCAAATTGGAAAAGGGCAGCAATCTTTGATGGCTCGTTACCTAGAGAGCATGCTAGTTATGGGAATTTTTTCTAAGGCATTGGGATCACATAAGGCCCCTCTTCAATAACCTCTCTTGGTTATTTTATCTCATTCATTTTCTCGTGGTGTGTAGTTTTCACTTGATGGAAAAAGTGTCAAATGCAAGTAGTGTAAAGTTGCAAAGTGGTGCAACTTTTGTTCTACAACTCATGTGACCAAACAGACTATTCCAACATGTTTGGATGGGTATGTTTACACTAGGCATGGTCCTCTTTTGCACCCAAACACATCGAATCACTTTGAGCTATGTTCAACTAGCTCGATCCCTTAAGAGTCCAAAGTGTAAAATGGTTGCAATCTTTGACGGGCTATTACTCAAAAACTATGATGCTTACAAAATCTTTGTCTGAGGCTACGGGGTCATGTTGGGCCCCTCTCAAATAACCACTCTTTTTTTTCTTATCTTGGAGTTTTTTTCTCGTTGTGTCCAGTTTTCACTTGATGGAAAAAGTGTCAAATGCAAGCAGTGTAAAGTTTCAAAGTGGTGTAACTTTCATTCTGCAACTCGTGTGACCAAACAGATTGTTCCAATGCATCTAGATGGGTACGTTTATGCTAGGAATAGTCCTCTTTTGTACGCAAACATGCCAAATCACTTCGAGCTACATTCAACTAGCTTGATCCCTTAAGAGTCCAAAGTGCAAAATGGCTGAAATCTTCGACGGGCTATTACTTAGAAACCCTGACGCTTATAAACTCTATGTCTGAGGCTATGGGATCACGTTGGGCCCCTCTACAATAATCCCTCTTAGTTTTTTTATCTCGGATTCGTTTTCCCATGGTGTCTAGTTTTCACTTGATAGAAAAAGTGTCTAATGCAAGTAGTGTAAAGTTGCAAAGTGGTGCAACTTTCGTTCTGCAACTTGTGTGACCAAACAAACTGTTCCAAAACATTTAGATGGGTATGTTTACGCTAGGTATGGTCCTCTTTCACACCCAAACATGTTGAATCACTCTGAGCTACATTTAACCAACTCAATCCCTTAAGATTCCAACGTGTAAAATGGTTGCAATATTTGATGGGCTATTACTCATAAATCATGGCACTTACAAACTCTCCATCTGAGGCTACGAGATCACATTGGGCCCCTCTACAATAACCTCTCAGTTTTTGATATCTCTGAGTCATTTTCTTGTGGTGTCTACTTTTCACTTGATGGAAAAAGTGTCAAATGCAAGCAGTGTAAAGTTGCAAAGTGGTGCCACTTTCATTTTGCAACTTGTGTGACCAAATAGATTGTTCCAACACATCTAGATGGGTACTTGCATGCTATTCATGGTCCTCTTTTTCGCCCAAATATGTCGAATCACTCTAAGCTACATTCAATTGGCTCGATCCCTTAAGAGTCCAAAGTGCAAAATGGTTGCAATCTTCGACAATCTATTACTCAGAAACTGTGACACTTACAAACTCTTTGTTTGAGGCTATGGGATCATGTTGGGCCCCTCTACAATAACCTCTCTTGGTTTTTTCTATCTCATAAGTTTTTTCCCATGGTGACAACTTTTCATTTCAGGAAAAAGTTGTCAAATGCAAGTAGTGTAAAGTTGCAAAGCGGTGCAACTTTCATTTTGCAACTCGTGTGACCAAATGGACTGTTCCAACATGTCTAAATGGGTACATTTATGCTAGGAATGGTCCTCTTTCACACCCAAACATGATGAATCACTCTAAGCTACATTCAACTCACTTGATCTCTTATGATGGCATGCAAAACAAAGGAAAAGAGAAAGATTCACACGATAGTTGACAAGTCTCAGTTTTCCACACCAAAAGTATATGATTACATGAAAGAGGTAAAACATCTAGGTATCAAAATAGTTGAGGAAATCCTAAACCTTTTCATTCTTGAATGGGTTATGATCCAATTACTATGTGGATCTCATACTTACATTGAATTGATTATAAGTAAATTCTTCCCTTTATCCCTTTTAAATTCTTCCTTGGATTTTGTATTGAATTAGCACATAAGTAAATGATACATCATTGGTGAATCATTTTTGGAAATATTGAAGTTTTTTAGAATCAACTAATAAAGTTGTTTAGCATCAATCAAAAAATATTCAAGACAAACCATGAAGGATGATGGGCTCAATCATTAGTACTTTTTCTATTACTTTTCATATGCTTTCAGACACTCTACATATATTTTCTAAGTACCTTCCATACAAAAATTAGAAAATTCATTGATTTTCATATGCTTTTAGACACTTTACATATATTTACTTGTTCATTTATGCATTCTTGTTAATTTTTATTTTATTGCTTTTATAAATACATTGCATAGTAAAGTAGAATAGCTCTTACAACTGATTATAGTAGTTGTTGTTCATGAACAGATGTGTAATTAGTGAATCATAGCACTCTAGAGATTAGAATTAGTTATCCCATTATTTTGAATAGTTTTGGATTGATTCTATACTTACTTTTTATTAGTAGTCATCTACAACTTATGCTGCAAATACCCATAGCCATTAGGTTCTATAACTACTTTTTTTTTTTTTGCAATTCTGTAAGATTCCAACAAAGTAGAATAGTCTAAATGAGTTTGCATAGGATAATCTAGGTGAATAAGAGTCTATGAAGGAACATATAGTGCAATACCATCATACGTTTATGCACCTTGGTTGATGATTTAATGTAGGCTTGCAATGTCAAGTGGGCTATTTAGCTAGGTACACCCTTGAATTGTGTAAAATTTACCAATTCCATAACACTTTAGTTTAGACTTTAGAAAGGACAACAATGAGCATTGCTAGGGCTAACCAATTAATAAGTATACATGTGAATAAATGAACCAAAAGTACTCAAATACACATAAGCCTTGAAGTATACACTTGAATACATACTATATGCATTAATACAAAGTATATGCATGAATACAAGGTATACACATGAAAACACGTAAGTCACAAAGTATACATTGGAATACATGTAAG
This sequence comes from Sequoia sempervirens, assembly GCA_007258455.2. NCBI lineage: Eukaryota > Viridiplantae > Streptophyta > Pinopsida > Cupressales > Cupressaceae > Sequoia > Sequoia sempervirens. The sequence goes on from VDFB02174059.1 coordinate 118,787, forward strand.
TCACAACGTATACACATAAGTTGTAAAGTATGCACTTGAATACACATAACTCATATCTATTGAACCATGTATTTATAATACAAATATGGAAACCATTGATGAAATAGATTTGTATTAACCAAATAGTCATGTAGGCATACATCAATATACGCTGATATAAGTATAAAATATATACAAAATAGCCATATAAGCTTATAAGAATTCCATATAGGCATACAATGTCAAATATATGCAATACAAAATATGTCCAAAAATACCATATAGGCATACAACAAGGGGCCTTGGAATCAAAATTCATTGCTCTCCATGCTCTCAAAACAAACTCTTTCGCTTTGCTTGTCAGTCGGACGGTGATAAGTCTCTCACTCATTTACTCTGAGGTCGAGGAGTGATCCTACTGCTCCTCCTAAGGCTTAGTTCATGATCAAGCCCTATATGCTACAATAACAAGTAAAGACATTAATATATAGAAATTACATTATAAAAATTGATGTATTTAAAAAAATAATTACTTACCACCTCTAGAAAATCACTCTCCTCAAGGGAAATATTTGCATGCCCATGTTGTGGCGTGTTGAAGCCCTATAGAAACCATCCAAAGGGAAATTAAACTGTGAATCAATAATGGTTTGATTTTTCACTAACAGCTATAACAACGAATGTAAATTGAAATTTAGTAATCTACTTGCATACTACTGTGAGGCATCAAGAGTCTATAGTAAGAAGAAAACACCAACCTCGAACCTCACGAACATTTAGAGTGTTTTGCTTGTAATATCTGAAAATAAAACAATAAATTCCCATTGAACCTGGCTATGATGATGCACACATTATGGCTTACTTAAATATGACAGATAATGAATAAAATTTTGGAATTATATACAACTATATGAAATTTATTACAATGCATGCTTACTGTTTTCTCTATGAGAAAGCTTGGTGGAAGGGCTTGTTTGAGCTTTTACCACATAGCGCTTGAGGAAGTGATATGTTTGTCAAAATGTAGATGTATGGAGAAAATGTGGTAAGCATAGAAAAGGTGATGAAACTGTTTGAAAAATGCTCAAAATGTGGTCTATGGTGAGTGGAATGGCATTCCATACTACATGAAATTCAACAACCTCTTAAAATTTTTGAAAACTCTCACCATTACATGCTATTATTAATATATTATCTATGATAGATTTTTTTTTTTCTGAGCATCCATGTGGTTGTTGAAAGCATGAAACTTTTGCCATAGTAGTAAGGAAGTGGTAGTTTAGGTAAGAATGCTGGTGAACATGTATGGAAAATGTGGTAACATAGAAAGGTGACTATTTTGAAAAAATGCCTCGAAAATTGGTCACGTAATTTGATGGAATGGAATTCCATGCCGGGCTTCCATTCTTTCCAGTATTTTCAAACCCTCTTCGCCATCTATATATTATACTATTATGCTTTGATATATTTTTTTTCCCTTGTCGGCTGGTTTTGTTGAAGCACCTTTTTTTAGGCTTTTAGCCATAGAGAGCAAAGGCGTTGAATTGTTTGATAAAATGCTTTGGTAGACGTATGTATGGAAAATGTGGTAGCTAGAAAGGGTGGTGAGCTATTTCAAAAAATACCTCAAAGAAATGCGGTCTCATGGTGATGGAATGGAATTACATACTCTCACTAACTTGTCTATGCTATTACATACTATTATGCTTTGATAGATTTTTTCCAAGCATCCATAGTTTGTTAGAAAGCACCTATTTTAGGCTTTTAGCCATATCAACAAGGAAGTTCAAGTAGTTTGATAAAATGATTTGGTAGACATGTATGGAAAATGTGGTAGCATAGAAAAGGCGGTGAGCTGTTTGAAAAAATGCTTCAAAGAAATGTGGTCTCATGGTGATGGAATGGAATTCCATCACCATGTCTCCTGACCCACTGAGAGATTTTAAAACCTCCTTGCTGCCAATCTATATTATTATACTATTATGCTTTGATAGATTTTTCAAAGGAATCCATAGTTTCTTGGAAGTACACTGTACAGGCTTTTATCCATAGCAGAAAGGAAATTAGATGATTTGATAAAATTCTTTGCAGTAGACTGATGTGGAAAATGTGGTAGCATAGAAAGGAGGTGAAATTTTGTTTGAAAATGCACTCAAAAGAAATGTGGTCTCATGGTGATGCATTTTTAGGCTTCAAGAGGTCACTGCCTTGTCTAAACTATTGCTTACTATTATGCTTTAATTGTTTTCCAGTCATCATCCAGCAGTTTGTTGGAAAGCACCCTATTTTGGAGGCAGCCATAATAGCAAAAAGGAAGTGAACTATTTGATAAAATTCTTTGGTAGAATGTATGAAGGATTTGGTAGCAGAAGGTGGTGAGTTGTTTGAAAAAATTTCCTTGAAGAAATGTGGTCTCATGGTGGAATGGCATTCCAGCACCCGCAATTCCCCATTCTCAGTACCCTCAAACTACTACCTCAGCAATCTAATGATATTGCTTACTATTATGCTTTGATAGTTTTTTTCCAAGCATCTATATTTTTTTGGAAAGCACCTTTTTTAGGCTTTTAGCCATAGCAACAAGGAAGTGAAATGTTTGATAAAATGCTTTGGTAGACATGTATGGAAAATGTGGTAGCATAGAAAAGACGATGAGTTGTTTGAAAAATTGCCTCAAAGAAATTGGGTCTCATGCTGATGGAATGGCATTCCATCACCATGAGACCACATTTCTTTGAGGCATTTTTTCAAACTACTCACTGCCTTGTCTATGTTATTTCTTACTATTATGATTTGATATATTTTTCCAAGCATCCATAGTTTTTTGGAAAGCACCCTTTTTAGGCTTTTAGCCATAGCAACAAGGAAGTGGAATGTTTGATAAAATGCTTTGGTAGACATGTATGGAAAATGTGGTAGCATAGAAAAGGTGGTGATCTGTTTGAAAAAATGCCTCAAAGAAATGTGGGACCTCATGGTGATGGAATGGCATTCCATCACCATGAGACCACATTTCTTCGAGGCATTATTTCAAACTACTCACTTCCTTGACTATGCTATTGCTTACTATGATGCTTTGGTAGATTTTTTTTCTAAGAATCCATAGTTTGTTGGAAGGCACCTTCTTTAGGCTTTTAGCCATAGAAGCAAGGAAGTGAACTATTTGATAAAATGCTTTGGTAGAAATGTATAGAAAATGTGGTAGCATAGAAAAGATGGTGAGTTGTTTGAAAAAATGCCTCAAAGAAATTGGGTCTCATGGTGATGGACATCACCATGAGACCACATTTCTTTGCGGCATTTTTTCAAAAAACTCTTTGCCTTGTATATGCTATTGCTTACTATTATTCTTTCATATATTTTTTGTAAGCATCCATAACATAGACAAGACAATGAACTATTTGAAAAAATGCCTCAATAAAAAGTGGTCTCATGGAATTCCATGACAAGCAAATGAAATTGGCACCTACTCCTAGTAATTACTTATGCTATGTGAAGTAATTGCATCACTGCTTATGTTGACTTTCTAAACAACTATATTGTAATTGAAATTTTGTCATCTATCAACATCTAGTTATTAGTTATGCAATGTGAAGTAATGCTTTGAGTTTGAAAGATGTGCAATGCAATGTAATCAACGATATGAATATAAACTACACAAATCTATTAAGTACAATTCATTAGTTAAACTCTTTATTTTATTAAGGTTTTTCCAACTCCATTGGCACTGGGAGGTGTTCCCATGAAACCTCAAATATTAGCCTATTCAACATCCAAAATAAGATATTATAATATCATTCATATATCAATGCTATTCACATGTAATAAAATTATAATTGCTTACTAGTTACATACCTTAGTGGTAGATGTAGTGGAGTAATAAACTGGTGGAGGGTCGGTGTATCCAGTATCAACACTGTGACCCTAAAATTTTATTACAATCATTAAACTAAATTAGTTAATCTTGCATTTCAAAAATGAAATTTAATAAGTTAAATTCAATGAACATGCTAACATTTACCTGAGTATCGATATTGAAAGCCTCATTCAAAATTTCAGTTCCCATCACCATCCCCATGACTGCAGACATATCTTGTGCATCATCCTCTTGAGTGTCTATGGGCTCATATGTACAAGCTGACCCACAAACCTGACAAGAATGGGGTGGAATCCTACCCATCAAAGACTCCCCTGGATGGCGCTATACTACAATACTAGCATGCTAGATTATACTTTGGGTCAAGGAGCTGATAGACTACAAAGTGTCTACCTTACTACTCTCCTTCACGACAAAAGGGATAATGACATGCTCATGACGAGCCGGCCTAGTGAGAACTCGTCTCCCTTTCTGTTGAGGATCCTGCCATGCACCATGTCTATCCTGTGTTGACCCTCCACCTCTCCCCTGAAAGTCCATCATATCAAAATAGTTGGGTATTTTGTTGAGGATGAACTCACAATAGAGTTTCCTTAAGAAGTATTGGGGGACTTCACAATTGTTGCATGGTGGATAGTCAAAAACCATGTACCACCTATCCCAAAAATTGTTCCTAATCCCTTGGTGGTGGAACCAATGGATAGGAAACCTCTTGGAATTAAGGTCAATATTTTTATTTGTGCGTGGGTCAGTGGATAATGAGCACAAATAATATTTTGTAATTTTTTATCTTTTACTTCTTTATATGATAATTTATCTACATAAAAATTCCTCCACACCTGCCTCCTATCTACCCAACCACTTAATTATTTTTTTATTGAATCTACATGTTTTAATATGTCTTGAAGTGAACTTTCAAGTGTTCTTCTTTCCATAGTTGAACTTATAGGACCATTCAACCTCGTGATTAACTCAATCTATTTTTTATTATTTTCAATTACCCCCATTAAATTGTTTTGTGTGCAAGGAGGATCTTGAGGAATTGGTGGAAGAGTTTGTTGTTGTGGTTGTTGAGGATTTTGTTCATGTGCTTGTTGTTGTGGTTGTTCAGGATTTTGAGGAGGGTTTTTAGGTTTATCAACATCTCCTATAAATTAAACAAATGAATATAAAAAACAACCTAAAACTATGTATTTAACAATAAATTCATAAAAAGAAGAAAATAATTCTTACTTGTTTGACCTACCCATCGATATGGCGACATCTTGGCAATGAAATTACAACAAAACAATGAATAAATTGCATGTATATCTCCTTCCAAAATGTGACCGCACAAATGAATGGTTTCTTGACCGCGGAAAACAAAAAACCTAGTGAAAATAAAATGATGTCGTTTGATTTTTTTGTTTTAATAAGCTATAACACGCTCATGTTATATTGTGAGTGCATTATAAGCACAATGTGACCGAGCCTTTGGCTTGGTCACACCAAGCCATAACGCAAGTGCGTTATAATGGGCTCGTATTATAACATGCTCACATTATATCCTATCAAATTATTTTTTAAATTTTGGCTACAATTTGGTCCCCTGTCTTTTTGCACCCACCCATAGTTGTTCATATACCATTGTTTCAAATTCAAAATTGTTGGCTCTTTCACAATTTTTTGCTTCATTTATTTGATCTTTAAGATAGCCTATTGTATAGAATATGCTCCCAAAGTCACAATAAAATCTTTTATTCCAGGAAGACTATTCAGAATCTTTCCATCATAACAATGAACAAAAGCATCAATCATTAATTTGAACTTTGCAAGAGTTTCATCAAATTCTAATTTTCCACTCTCTTTTCCATTTTGAATTTTATTCCCAATTTCATCCATGAAGAACTCCCTCATCCTGTAGATCTTGTTGTTAGCCATAACTTTACTAGGTGTCGAGGATAGCTTCGAGTTTTTACCCAAGCAACAATTGAAAAAATTTAGCTTTATTTGATACAATGTGTCGAAAATTTCTTTGAAGTTATTTTGGAAAAGAGTTCTTGAGAGTATAATGTGTAGTTTTGAATTAACCTTTTTGCATGAATTCCATATATTTTCAAAGATATGGAATTCGTGCAAAAAGGTTAATTCAAAACTGCACATTATACTCTCAGGAACTCTTTTTCAGAATAACTTCAAAGAGCTTTTCAACACATTGTATCAGATAAGGCCGAATTTTGTCAATTGTTGCTTGGGTAAAAACTCAAAGCTATCCTTGACACCTAATAAAGTTATGGCTAACAACAAAATTTACAGGGTGAGGAAGTTCTTCATGGATGAAATGTGGAATAAAATTCAAAATGGAAAAGAGAGTGGAAAAGTAGAATTTTATGAAACTCTTGCAAAGTTCAAGTTAATGACTAATGCTTTTGTTCATTGTTATGATGGGAAGATTCTAAACAATCTTCCTGAAATAAAGGATTTTACTATGATTTTAAGAGTATCTTCTATATAGCAGGTTGTCTTAGATCAAATAAGTGAAGCAAACAATTGTGAAATAACCAACAACAATTTTGAATTTGAAACAACGGTGTCTTATGTATATACTCCCCCTATGATTTTCTCCTAGAATAAGGTATAGAAATTTTAAATTAAAAACAATGGTATATGAACAACTATTTAGCCTATCTATTACACTACAACAATTAACTACAAGTTAGAACATATCCATATCAACATAAAATAGTAGGTGCAATTCACCTCAAACTCTATTGTAGTAATTGCTTTGTAAGGAAGTTTGCACATAGCCAAAAATCTAAACTTCTTAACCAAAGCTCAAAGAATGAGTATCTCGTCATTGCATGACTCCTACTTTTGCTCTAAGTATGACAATATCTAAGCTTCTTGTGTTTCTAGACAGAACTTATAGCGGAAAAGTGTAGTCTCCATCCAAAGGAACCATCTTTAGAGCTCTTCCCTGAAATGAGGGTTGAAAACATTAGAATAAAAGAAATACCATAATTCTTAAGCAACAATTTGTATCAAGCCAAATGTCATAAAGTATAATTAAAAATAAAAATCCTTACAATTGGACCAAGTAGATTTATGATTTTATCTTTAGAATGCAGGAAATTTCTTTGTCGAATCTTCACAACCTCAAATTGGATCTCAAATTGGAACAACAGATTTATGATTTTATCTTTAGAATGTAGGAAATTTCTCTATCATATATTCATGACCTCAAATTGGATCTCAAATTGGACCAGCAGATTTATATTTTATCTTTAGAAAATAGGAACTTTCTCTATTGGATATTCAAAGCGATCAACTAGGAATCCAAAGTAATCAACTGACTCCTAAGATGTAATCAAGTAGAAACTAATGTTTTAGTCCATCGACGTTTATATTCCTATACTCAGGTTCTGCTTCTGAGTGAAAACACCTGAAAATGTTTCAAATAAGCTCAAGGCACTCTCCAACCTGGTTATGTCACTGGTAGCAATCCAAGTTTTTCTGAACCATCCATACCTGAATGTTGCATCACAATCTATTCTTCCTACACATAACAATGCCACATATTAACCCCTTCTAAATAAAAATATTAATCATCATAAAAAAATAATTAATAAATCATTTCAGTTTCAAAAAGAATCTGATGTCATTTACTATATAAAGAAAAGTTGTATAAATCACAAAAAATCCATGAAGCCTCCTAAATGTAGCTTAAAGAAATTTTACATGATGGGTTTCAACATAAGAAGATTTCTACTATGTACAGTCACTTGAGGTGTGATAGTCAAAAAGAGGTTGAGCAGTGACAAGATAATAAAGCTCAAACCCTGCATAGTAAAGTGGAGATTTTAACAATGAGTTTCCTTAACCCCTTGCTAACCTTAAGGGTTTTTCACATGCTATTGATAATTTTAGAGAAGACAAATGCAATCACAAAATGACTATTCAAATGAAGTAACAGTGGTAATCACAGGTTCAATGTTTCTTCTTAGCCAAAGTATAATGGAGGTAGTGGATTGCATGTTTGAGCAATGTTTTGAAACTCATCAAAGATGGGAGAATAGTGAATAATACCTTGTGGATTGTGAAGTAGTGACAATAAGGTTGAAGGATCTTAAGACCCACAATACCATGAAACAATGAGTCCCCTGTAGTAAGTAGGAAGTCTATAGGGCATAGTTTGATTTTACAGAAGGATGCTCATGAAAGGAATCTTCAAGTGATAGTGAGTGAGTTGTTTGAGATTGCAGTTGAGGGTACAATATCCAATCTTAAAGGTAGTTAGCAAAGCAATAAATGTGCAAGAAAATCAAACCCTATGCAACAAACAATTCACAATGTTATTTTTCATAATGCCTTGAGTTTGAAGACAAAAATCTCATTGTATCTTTATGAAAGTAATGTCCTTAATGGTTAATCACTGGCAACCATGATTTTAAAACATGCTATTGTGCTTATGGAGGCATCATTTTAAGCAAGGCAATGAGTGGTGGTTTGGAACAATGGCAAGTATGAAGGACTTGCTTTATATGCATATTATGCAGTCTAGCTTAAGACAACATTCTTAGAAGAGATTGAAGGTAGATTATGGAACTCAAGCGTTACCATGATAAAGATTAAAGCAAAGACTGAGATCTATTTAAAAGCCACTATCATGAAGTTATTAAAGATGTCACATGCAAAACCCTAGTATTTGGAGTAATGAATACAGTGCCAAAGAGGACATTATCTAATCACAGGCAAATACATCATTTATTTATTTTTTTAAATTAAAATAAATCATTCTAAACCATATATAGGATACATTGATACTTCAAAAGCATCAAAAGGAATCTTAAATTATGCAAAAATATGTCAATTAAATACCTAGATTAAAAATAGTAGCATGGACAATGTAACCCTTGTTGAGGGCTGATGCAAGAAGGGTACACAAAAAGCTCAAAAAGTGGAAGTGTTTTTGCTGTTTTTCAGAATTTGTCACACTTGGACTGAAAATTTAAGGCACTTACACAATGAATCTTAAAAAAAGTCAGTGATATGAAATTTATCATTTTGAATCTAGTTTCCAAATATGTAAATTATTCAAATACCCAGATTATAGAAATTAAATTTTGATAGGGATCTATAAAAACCACTTTTTAAAAGTCCCTATTTTTTTACAATACCAAGCACGTGTACGGACAACACTTTTTGACCCAAATAAAAGTATTTTGCTAATTAATTTTGGGAAAAGAGAGCTAACAACATGAAGTTTGGTCTGGAAATTTTTTTGTAATTTTTGGTTGAATATTTTTTTTTTTTATTAAATTTATACTGACCTTAATTGTTGTTTTTAAAAATCAACATGTTCGGATAACATAATTGGACCTAAACTAAACATTTTTTGACTTTTTTTTCATTGTGTAGAGAATTGCCTGAATTTTGATCCCATATAATTTTTTTTACAAAAAACTTAACCAAAAAAAGTTATTAAAAAACAAAAAAAGTCTAATATTTCAAATTTAAGGACTAGTTTGCTTAGAAATTAATTAAAAAATAGCAAACATAATCCAATATTAATAAAAATTATATATTTGGAAAGTAGACATCGTGTTCTCTAATGGGTTTTAATTTTATAGATTGATTCAGAAAAAAAGTCCATC
>VDFB02174059.1:128375-248736 GCA_007258455.2 Sequoia sempervirens
TTATATATTTTCAGTTTGCTGCTCTTATTGTTTTACTTGCTACTGGTTCATATAGTTCTTTGTTGGCTTCTCAATTGTGGTTGCATTGCATTTATTTGTCAGAGGCAAAAAGGGGGAGAGTAATTTGTGTTTTTCCATCAAGGACAAAGGGGGAGTTTGTTGACTTCTCAGTTGTCTTTGGTTGTCCTTGATGAAAAAATTAGTTTGGTATCTCAGATAATCTTTCAGAGGCTTTGTTTTTGGTATTCATGTTCATAATGATTCAATTTTTTTCATGTTGATTACTCATGTGGCTTCTGGTTCAGTTTTTTGAATGTTATTCATTTGCAGATGGTTATGACTATATTGGACTAACAGTGTTGATAAGGCTTGGCACAAGTTATTCAAATGGTGTTCATTGTGACGGGGCATGCATTAGCTTCTGTGATAAATGGTATTGTTATCTTGACAGGACTCAGGTTGGTCATGGAACGGTTGGTTTCATTTTGACAGGTTGGCCCTTCTTTATTGCACGACAGGTATATTATTTCAATTGCTCATTATCAGGTTGATCATGGCATCATTGACAAGATTCATTTGATTATGTCTTCATGGCATATTTTCATTCTATTGATCTTCATGGTTGTCTCATAATTCTTTGGTGTCAACGATTATGATACATTATTTGATACATGGAATATTGGGTTGGAATTATATTAATGCTCTCTTTGGCACTCGAGTTTGATACTTCATTTGGCATAATTGGTATATGAGGTTTCTATTCACTCTTCAGTTGGTTTTTTCATTTCATGGCTCTCTCACATTATCTTGGTGTCACTGGTTAGGACACAGTGAGTGACATATATGGAGTCTTCATCTGGTTCATATGGTTCATATTGACCTGATATCATAATCTTATAATGTCCCCATTTTTAGCACTGCACTTCTCAGTGATTGATGGCCTATCCCCAGGGTGTTGTCGGCTAGTCAAAGGCAGAATTAGGGTTTCTGACTGTTTGGTGAGTTCTCTTGAAGATTCAGGGTTTTGCTTGTTGGAGTTTGGCTATTTGGATCCTGGATTCCTTCTGGGTTTTCAGAGGGCTTCGTAGAGGTATGACATGCAACTACGTCGGACAACCTTTCTGAACTTACTATTTTTAGTAAGTTATGATGACTACACCTTGGAGTTTGGGATTTTGGATGGTGACTTTTTGTTCTTTCGTATTTCTAATGGTGTTGCATGCTTTGATCTGAGCGACGTTCCAAATTTACTATTTTTAGTAAATTCTATTTTTGGCAATAGTCCAATTGGCTTCAGTTTAACAGGCTTTCCTCTTCGGGCAGTTCAGTTGGTATTGTTGATTTTTGGCCTTTTGATGCATTTTTGGAGAGATAAGTTATTTTGATTTAAATAATGTTATATTTTCACATTAACCCCTTGGCCTAGCAATATAACTTGAAGTTGTTTTAAAAAGGGGGACTTCATGGGTGAATGCCTCATCAGGAGGTTATTTTAATATTTTCTAAAGGCCAAAATTATGCTTGGAGAAATGGAACGCCAACTTTTGAGGAGAAGATAATTTTAATTTAATAAAAAAAGTCAAATATTGCCTTGATGAAGGGGACGCCATTCCTAGAGGGAAATAAGGTTATTTCAAATTTGAAAATTAGGGCGCCACTTCTAGAAGCTTCTGAAAATTCCTTGCTGAGTCTATAAAAGGAGACCTCTTCTCTTCATTTTATCATCTTATGTCTTCAGTAAAGTTATGCTGCCGGAATGGTATTTGGATTGCTTCGAGGAATGAACGCCTCCTAGCCTTGGCTCGACTTCTTGCTTGAAAGATAGCAACTAGTGGAGAGTTAGTTTGTAGTTGAGTGGATTTTGTAGTGAGATTTTTGCATTGTAGTAGTTATTTTGCATTTGTAGTTCAATTTCTAGCATGTTAATGAAGTTCTGGAGTTGCTGATTTAGTATAGCTGCATGTTGTATTTGCTCATAAGTCAAAAAATAGAAATATATTCATTCTGGGTATTGGTTAGAACCATTTCTATGCCCTAGGCGCCCATTTGTGCAAATTTTGGTGATTTATAATGAAGAATCTGATTTTATCTTGTTGGTAGAACATTTCTAAAGGCTGTGCCATTCTGTTCCGCCTGGCAAGTGTTTAGAAAAAAAAATACTTCAATTTGTCAGCTGTTTCTTTGTCTAGTCTTCATTGTCATCATCCTAGCATTTGTTTGCATCAAGTCTCATGTCATTCTGACAAGTATTGAGTGAGTTGTGAGCATTTTAGTGGATTCTAGGGTTGCTGGTTATGCATTTCAAGTTGCTGTTCTGTCATATCAGATTTTGGAAAGTGCATTTTTGGTGAAGGTTTGGTGTTAGGAAGTCTTACTAAGCTTGGTGGAGGTCACATTTACTATTGCAGCAATTGAAGAGCTTCTAATCCTTGTTCTTGCAGGCATTCTCTATATTATTGTAAGCTGAACAGTAGTACTGTCAGCATTTCTTCTCATCATTCTCATCATGCTTTGTAATACCCACTGAATAAGTGGAAGAGGCTGGCTTGCCGCCTATTTACAGTTGATTTGCATTGTAGTTTCTTAGCATCTCCGCCCTATGGTAGCTCCATTCCCACTCCGGGATTGAAAGCACATTCTGGGTGTTGAGTTTACTTTCAGCACATGTAGTTGGTAGGGATCCTCTGACCATATGTTCGTCCATCTCGGGCACATTCTTGGTTAGAGTGAATCTTTAGCATTGTGGTTGAGATCCTCTAACCATATGCTCACCACCAACTGTACTTTAAGTTAGAGTTGAATTCTCAGATTGCTTTGGTTTTATGCTAACCTAGCTGTGTATGTTGTTGTAATTGCATTCAAAATCAAAAAAAAATGGTTCGGTATATTTCATAATCAGCTTCTAAAAGTGATCTTTGGTTATCATAGTGTTAATTGCATGTGAATTTCTAAAAGTCACCTCTATGGCTTGAAGGTAATATTTATGGAAATTTTATAATGTTATTTTGGACATTATTTTTGGCTAACTTTCTTTGGTAAATGAATTTGAATAAAGTCCTTTGCATAAAATACTTGGTCGACATAAGGTATGTGGAAATATTTAAAAGTCACTATGAAAGTGACATGGCATCGCCTATTTGGTAATTATTGTTCATTGTTATTATTATGGTCGGCATTTTTTAAAAAGACTTTGAAATAGCATAATGATATGATGGAAATCTTGGTGTCAGCATTTGGTAAATGGTCTTTGACAACAGACTCATTGCATTGATTTGAATTAAGGTTTGATGTCGCGGACTTAGAAGAGCTATGATTATTTGATAATAATTATGTTTGCTTTTTGGACTTCAAATGTTATTATGTTTTGACTAAGGCATCAAAAGGTTTGAAGAAAAGTTAGGGAAAACATTGTTTATCATTCTTTTGCTAGGATATGGAACCCTAGCTACCGCCATGGATTCTTTGTAACTGTTGGTTCTCATTGGTTCTGCTAGCTGAAACGTTTCTTTGACATAATGCATTATCAGTGATTATGTATGATGGGTTTGGCTGCTCTGTTTGATGCATTTCCTTTGGCTAGAAGCTTGAATCAAGAAGGAGATTCGATGGTATTTTTCAGCTGGGTTGGTAAATACACTCGATACAAAATCTCATGCACTTTGTTTTCTATCTTCAGGTTCATTCCATCAGGTATTATTCTTCCTTGCTTGAAGAAAATTTTCAAATTCAAAATGGAATAGCAATTATAGTTTTTTTATTCGAAACAGAAAATGCATAAGTAGATGCTTGCATATCTCTATCAGAATGGCATCGATCACTTCATTTTCTCTATTGGGTATTCTGAAAGCATTGGTTATTTTAGTATTCTGTGAAGATATGAGTTTCGTTACAAATTCTTGCAATGATATTTGAGGGTATTATTGTTCTATCAAAAACCTTTGAAACTGAAAATGGTATTATTGGTGCATACTTTTTTAACAGAGGTTGTTACTGGTGCAGATCTGTTATTCTTTCAGGGTTTTGATATCAAAAACAAAAATGACACTTAGCTTATTTCTGATGAAAACCCTTGGGTGTAGATTCAAAAAAGAAAAAAAGCAGTTTCACCTCACACGGCCTTTGAAGGGTTCTGAGACATTTTCTTAAAATGCATTTCATGTTAATCTCTTCTACATTGTCAGATGAAATCATTTTATTATGCATACTTAGTGTATTTTTGGGAATCTTGCATTGTAACCGACAAAGTATTTGTCTTATCTCAAAACCTTCGTTGAAGGTTCTAAAAAGCAGAATATTCATTTTGTAAAAGAGGGATATAAAGTGAGTGATCACTATTGTTGTAAAAACGGTACTTAAAAAAGACAGATGTGATAACTTTTGTAAATCTAAAAAGAGATAGTGAAAAAGCTCTGTAATAAAAGTTTGAAAACATGATGCAGAGTATTATAATTATAAAAACCTTATTTATTTAATATTTTAAGGATTCATGTTGAATATTTAGGGTATTAGATAGAGAGGTATGAGTGAGCTAAAATGACAACAGAGAGATGCTCTGTGGTATTGTAATTTTGTAATCTGAAAAGGGGTTGGTGCTCCTTGAGATTGGTGTCTCTAAATGAGGGGTTGGTGCTCCTGAGTGGGTGCTCAAAAATTAGCCTATAAGGCATTGTAAGCAGTGGTTTTTGAAGTTAAGCTAGTGAGGTTGTTTAGGAGTGGTTTTTCTACCCCAGGAGTGTTTTCCACTCGAAAAATTATTTTTTTTATGGTCTCTTTGTTTTTATGTCATAATGCTTCTTGATTGTGATAATTTTGTGAGTGATTGTTCTTATCAGTCTGAACATTGTTGAATGCTAGTTTCTTCATCTCTAAAAATGGTTATATCAAAATTTCTTGCACAAGTGTTCTATCATTGTTGAAAATTTTGATTTAATAGAAAGCATAAAAGTATTCATTTAATTCATAGCTCAAGAATTGTTACAATGTGCTAAAGGTTCTTATCGTCTCATTACCTATCTTGCATCATTCTATTGCACTATTGTTGCAATGTCTTATAAAGTTGCATTGAAATCAGCTGGTTAAGAAGTGATTCAATAATGTTGGTCTTCATGTGCACAGTCTTATGAGTTGCACCTATAATGTCATCATGCTTTGATTGTTAAACAATGTTGGTCATAATTGTTTTGGAAAATGCAAGATATCTCACTCAAATCATATTGGCATAAGTTGTCTAATGGACCGAGTTAATGTTGTCATATTTTTATTTACCCCTTTTCATGAATGCTCTCAAAGTGATTACTTTGCTCTGTAGTCAATAAAAAGGATATCATAATTAAAAGTATTGGTTGAATTTTAAAAAGGTTTAGACACTGATTCACCCCCCTCTTAGTGTCTATCCATACTCCAACACTTTCTACCACCTTTGCATGAAATAGCAGAGTTTTCATGTTGAGAGGCATATAATATCAATCCAAGTTTGAATTATAGTGATAATTGATATACAATTGAAATTTGGAGGGGAACAAGCTTTTGAAGAAGTCAAATTTTTGAGGAGTTTGAGGAAGGAAGAAGCAAAGGCCACATAATTGGGTAGAACTCCTCGATTTGAAACTTTGTTTTTTAGGTATGTGAAATTTTTGTACATTTTTTCCTCCATTCTATTATGGCTTGCTTTTCATTTTGCTATTTTGCATATTCCATGTTGTCATTGTTTGTTTGTCATTATAACCTTTAGGGTTGTCAATGCACATTTTAAATTACACAATTCTATGCACTTTACAATTACATTTTTAAACCACATCTCTTTGAGGCATTTTGTTATTTAACAATTGACTTACCTTGTGTATGTTTCCACATTTTGCATATGTATTATAAATGACAGTTTTAAGGAATTAAAATTAAAATATCATTTAATCCTTTAGTTATGGATATGCATACCACTTCAAAGATTTTGAGGTATTTTGTCAAGTAGTTATACCTTAAACTAGTTGGATTGTCTTTGTCTATGCTACCAAATTTTCTGTATACATGTATTTAAAAATTAAATATACCTCCCACATTGATAGCTCTTTTGAAACTATTTTGGTTTTCATCTCTATTTCTAAATTGCCTCTATCACCATGTTAGATATATATTTAAATTTTTCGTTGATTAGTTTGCCTGGTGGATTTTAACCTATCCCCACTATTTCAAGACTCTTTATTCAAGGATAAGTTAGCAACATGGGGAAAGGTGCAACCCATCTTGCAGAGCATCTACCAAAAACAAAAAACCATCGAGGGTATTTCTAACCCTAAACACAACTTTAGAAGATCAATTGCAATTCACCAAAAACTCATTTCAACTCTCAACAAAAACCCTTCATTTTCACTTCATTGCTATAAAGCATCAAATAATCAAAATTGTCTCCAAATATTTATCAAACTCAAAAATATCTCAACCATCATCATTCTAATAGGAACAAAGCAAAAACCTGATTAGGAAACTCTGAATCCATCCATTCATTCAACATGCACCAATTTACTATTCAAAGCAACTTGCTCCACAAGGAAAAATGACAACAAACCAACCATTCATGCTTCTAATCTTTTACCAAACTTCCAAGACACTATAATCATCATGATTTAGATTGAAATAAACCAAATACCTTGTGAGAAAACTCTAAAACATTCAATCTTGATCAACATGCATACCCAAGTCACCAATTTGCACCATGGTTCCACATTACTCAAAACACCAAAACAAGAAATTTTCTTTCTAAACTTTATCCAAGCATTAAGACATATCTACCAGCATCACTTAGACATATTCAAACCAAAATCCATCACTCAAATCACTATTTGTACAAAATTACTCTTTCTAGTAGTCAAGGCACCGAATTCCTAGTAGGTTTCCAAACCCCTAAATCGGGTGTTTCTCTTAACCCACCTTGAACCTTTACAAAAAAAAAGCATATTCAGGAACCATTTTCAACCTTATTTAACATACTTGAACAACAGGGTATGTTACTTTGGAAAATATATCAACAAAAATGGCTGTCCCACGGTAGAATGCAACAAATTAGGTCAATTTTGTGAAGCAACTATCAACAAAACAACTCCAAATAGTTAAATAGCCTTGGGAAGCATTGAGAAATGGTTCAAAACTTTGATTTCACCATCTTTGAGAGATAGAAAGATTCATTAATGCACTATATTGTAAAACCCTCATTCTAGGTCATCATTGTCTAGATATGACAGGTGTTTATAGGAAATATACCTTCCTAGCCTTATTTTAGTTAACCTCTACTTCAAAAATATTCCAAATTATTTGCACAAACTTTAGAAACCAACTCTCAACCATCTTGTAAGCATCTACAACAAATTCTAATATGAAGCCATCATTTTCCATGGTAAAACTCAAATTTTTTTGAGAGGGTAGCAAAAAAAACTTCATATTCTTGCCTTCCCCTGCACTTACACACACATTAAAATTGAAAAGAAACTAATTCAATCCATTCCACTGATCTAACTAACCCTACATCGGTGGAATGGCAGATTTAACTCTTTAATGGACTCTCAAAACCCTTTTCTGAGGTTTTCAAAATTGTTTACTGTAAAAATGCTCCCAAAGCCCTGAAACTTAATGGAATTCCCTCAAAATTCTTTCATAAAGGTGATAAAACTTTACTCTACAAGATCCAATCAAGAATATAACCTAAGAGGTACTTGTACAGTCTGTACAAACTAAAGAATGGCAAAGAAAACACAAGAAATTCTAAACAGGGTACTTTTATTTTCTATTTTCTTTCAAGAATACAAAACTACCACTTTGCGTGCCTTCTCCAAGCCTTAAATAGATTTTTTCATTTTAATGGGCCCTCACATGGCCATTTTACAATGCTTTCATGGTGAACATACAAATTTCATGAAATTTCCTATTGGAGGCATACTGTGGACATGGTGATCCTACACTAGGGCAACATATCCCTCATAGAAATGGGGTCTCATGGTGACGTACATCACTGTGAGACCCCATTTATATGAGGTATATGTTACCCCTACCTTCTCAACCCTACTGCATTGGCAAGCTAGTGAGTGAGCTAGCTTGCCAATGCTCCACTAGCCTGCCAATGCGGTAGGGTTGAGAAGGTAGGGGCAACATATGCCTCATAGAACTAGGGTCTCATGGTGATGACAATGCAGTAGGGTTGAGAAGGTAGGGGAAGCACACACCTCATAGAACTGGGATCTCATGGTGATGTATATCACCATGAGACCCCAGTTCTATGAGGCATACGCTGCACCTATCTTCTCAATCCTACTACATTGGCAGGCTAGTGAGTGAGACCCCAACCACATTCCTAACTTCTCCACAGGAAACCAAGGCTTATAACATCTTGATTTCAGTCTATAAAACCTCAAAATAATAAGAAATGCTACTTCCCTTAAAGTTTACATACATTTCTCCTCTCAAACCTCACCATCCACTAAAAAATGCATATTTTCACCACTAGGGCATCATGCCCAAACACTCAAACAAATTCCCCTACTCCCATGACTCATTCAAACATATATCCCTAACATTTCAGACCTATTCCACCTAGTTATAGAAATTACAGAGGGTGGGATAGGTTTTATTTCATTGTGGACGACTACAATCCCTTAAAACAAGGTTACACAAGTTGCTTATAGTAAATTGGATCAAACTTTCACCAAACAAAATGAAAGGAGCTCAAACTAGATTCAAATGAAAGCTACCTTTAGCCTTTATAAAATTCACAAAGTTTTAGAATGGTCTACCCTTGTACGAAATAGTACCAGGTTGGTAAACTGAGAATTTACTAGAAAATAACAGTAAAACTAAGATATTTTCTTGATTTTCTTCTTCAAAATCTTCAAGAACCATTACAACAAGTTCTACATATTTAAAAATTTTCCCACCAAAAATTAACTGTTTCAACTTCCTTCAACAACCATTTGAAGCAAATGACCGTTGGCATTCTACAAACTTTCATTTTTGCACTTTTTAAACACTTTTTGAAATGACAACTTTTCATATTTTGCAAAAGTTTGCAATTTTTAACTCTTTAACCTCATACAGGATGATTGTAAGTATTTTGTATGAAGCCTTGAATGACATATATTTCATTTATTTGAATGGATACATTTTGAGGAACTAATATTCACCTTATTACCATGATACAAGCCAATTGAAGAGGAACCTCAATCGTAAAAAAGAGAACATGCATTGGCAACACAAAGGGAACAAAAGCAAAAGCATCGTGGTAAGACAAATTTAGATATCGTAGTTGGAGACACACCCTCTACGGAAAGTGAATAGGAAGGGACACCATTAAGCACAAGCGAATATGGGGGGACACTAGCTACCACAAGTGAATATGGAGGGACACCATCTATCACAAGTGAATATGGTTGGACACCATCCAACACAAGTGAACCTCAAAGTATGTCTTCTACTCCACCCTCGATCGAAGGTACGTAATCTAGCCCACCTCAATTAAATATTGATGAAATTCCTAATGTTGAGATGTATGTACCTAAGAGAACACCACCTAGAATTTTTCGTAGAAAGCCAAAGTATTTGATTAATATTGATGAGGATATTTTGCAGCACATGGAAGGTAAGATTCCAACACACACTTGTACAAGATATGCTGATAAGATTTGGAAATTCTTCTTTGAAAGGCTAAATGAGATCACAAGATGTCAACTATTTGTTGAAATGATGTGGGGTATAAAGTATAGAAACATCATGAAGACTCTTGGGTTGAGAACATCGAATGCATCAAGTGAAAACACTATTGTGAAGAATCTAATGGATGCTTATGAGATTTGGTAAGACCTCACGCTCAAAGGATAGTAATGTCACCCGATGTTTCATTACATCAACTTTGGTAAGTAGTCAAACAAAGAGAGCTTGTCTCATTAGAAAGACGAGTGAAAAAATGAGAATTAGTAGAAAAACTTTATCAAAATCCATTCAAAGGCGACAAAGAATTGAGGGCACCTATTCAAATGAATTATGGGTATTCTCGGGGAGACTACCACAAAAAGATAAAAAAATTGTTGAAGCATTGAGAACACTAATTGGAGAGTATTGGAAGAATAAGAAAAGGCCATCTCCGAATCAAAGGGATGTGGTAAGAAGGAGAATTGGTAGTCGGAACCGTGAGCCACATCCAAAGCATTTTTTGGATACGACTCAAACCCAATTTTTTCATAAATTTCAAAAGGATTATCTTGAAATTAGTATTTGTCAAAGTTTTTTTGAAATTCTTAAACCTTTTTATGTCAAGATAAATCACACATGCACTACTTGTTGCTGTAGACTACATATTGAATTCTCTAACCATTATGATGTTTATCCTTCTATATGTTTAGATTTTCATACTAATGATGTTTTGCAGGATTGTGGCATAGAAGCCCCACCAAAATCTTCAAGAGATTTATTATCAAAAAATTTATGTGAAATAGAGGATGGCCAAATATTCTATCAGACAACATGCTTGGATTGTTCATGCGAGCATTGCGGTGGCTTGCAACATATGCTAGTATGTCAACATATGGAAAGCAAAGATGAGGTGGGACAACAACTAGTAGAGTTTGGGAAGTATAAAATAGTGGCATACGTTACAAAAGATGGGTCTCAAGAAAAAAGGTGTGATTTGGTTATTCAGAAGATTCCAATGTATTAGTTTATGTCCATGTTTTGTGACAATATAGTGTATGAGTATGCAAGGCATACCCATAGGGCTCGATGGCTAGACACAGAATTCAAGCTATGCAAGGACACCTTTCCATTTGGCAGCATAGTATCAATGGTTGAATTTTCACAAAACTTCACTCTACAACCACATCGTGAAGTGTAGTCATAGTATTACAACTCCCCATAGGTTTCGATATGTGTGCACATCACATTCATTCATGTAGCTGATAGTACAGAGGACCAAAGGAAGGTATTGGGGGAGTATCACTTTTATATTAGTGATGATCACACACATTCTCTAGAGTTTTTGCAAGGTTGCTTCTAGATGTTCTATAGTGATTTGGCTCAAAGAGGGCATAGCATACGGTCAGCAAATAATATGGTCGGATAACTGTGCAACACAGTTCAAGAAATCGTGCATGTTCTACTGGTTGAGCAGGATGCATGTCATTATAGGTGTTTAGCATATGTGGAACTTTTGTGAGGCTGGGCATGGAAAGGGGGAGCATGATGGTGTAGGAGCATGCGTGAAAAGAGCATTAGAATGAGAAGAGTTAAAGTATAAAGATAGTACAAAGTTGACAAATGAAAAATCAATTGTGGAGTGGTGTAATGCTTCGATGGGTCCACGTAATGAAGGTACATCTTTAGTTCATAGATTTTTTTGGTTGATGGATGATACTAACATTGCACCATTTGAGGATTGTTGTACACTAACAGGATTGAGTGAGCTACACTCATTCCTTAGCTCAAATGTAGGTTTATGGAGTATTGATACATGAAAGATGGCATGCTTTTTTTCTTCATGTACAATGCAAGTCTCAAATGATTGTGAGTCAGGGGAGTGGGTTGACAAATGGTTAACAAGTTATCTTAGCCCACTTCACACGTATTGCCATCCGATGGCATTAGAACTAACACGGATGGAATCATCGATTGACTTTGACCACATATTAGATCTAGTTCAACCAGGTAATATATCTACTTGCTTATTTTTTGAAATTTCATATTGTTATCTTACTTTGTAGTGTATTCATAATGTTGACTAATTTCAAGAGATTTGTTGCACATATCAATGGAGGGAATGTTTATGTAGTTATTGAAGATGCAAACAATGAAGAGGGAACAAAATATTAGTTGTGTCATTGTGTTGAGGCCAAAAAGAAATTGGAGACCCCAGTTATAGATGGAGAAAACATCAAATACCCTATAGGCTCAGTTGTTGTTACTAGAATGTGGCTTAGAAGGTACCCACATAAGAAACATTGGTTGTTTCAGGACTTTGAAACGTATCATAAGATTATTCATTATTCGAACCTTGTCATGGCATCCAATATTTGTTTGACCAAATATGGGGGTAGACCTTTGAACAAGACCTTGTGGAAGGTCTGTGAGTCTGACTATGAGGCAATACTTGACACAATAAAGAGTAGAGCGAACCCAGATGGTTCGTTGGATTAATTTTTAAGTATATACATTGGTTCTTATTAATTTATACTTGTATGGACATTAATTTGTTTGATTCCAATGCTATCATCTTCTTTTACTTTGTCTATTGTAAGTAACCTACTAAAAAATGATTGGTGTCCCCTTGCAAAAAATGCAGATTTATGATCCATCCAAGAGAATCTCAGCCAAAAAAGCAATGCAACATCCTTATTTTGATGATCTTGACAAATCTCAATTATGATTTTAAGCCATTAGAAAAGTGTGTGCAAAGCTTGGTGAGGGAATTCCAAGTTATTCATTTGAAGTTAACCTTATCATGAGCACCTATGATAGGGACAGGGTTGGATTGAATCAATCACTGACTCAATGCTCTAGGTCTCACCTTTGGTAACCCTTGGTGTCACTTCCTACACCACTCAACCTATAGGTCCTATGCTATTTAGGCACCCCTGGCTCTTCTTCCAACCCTACTATCATTTCTAGTTGCTGCTACCAAGCCAAACTCGGTGCTCTTCCTCTCTCACTCTCCCTAGCCCTTAATCCTTTTAAAGACTACAGCCTCTAATGCCTCCTAACTTGTTTACAGGGGTGTGTATAGGCTTCCATGGCCTCAAAACTGCCTAGGAAAGGTTCTTGTTCAACCTCCATTCACTACTCCTCCATCGCTGTCACAAAACCCTAGTCTAGGGTTTAGGAAGGCTACAAGGCTTGAGCCCCTTTTAGGCCTCCTCACTCAGATAAAACTGTTTAGAAATTCTCTACTTCAACTGGTTAGGCCAAAATCCCTTCTAATACCCTAGCTCAAATTCCATGCTCTAACAGATTTTTAAGGTTTTGGACCCTTTTTTTGTCCGTACACAGGTGTACCCTGTTCTTGCAAGAACTAGGGCTTTTCTTGATCTTTTCTTGGACTGTTTGTTCCTTCCAGCCTCCAAATGAACAACTAAAGGTTCTACCTTCTTGCCAACCTTGGTGAAGGTTCCTGCATTCAACATACACCTTAATTTATTAAGGAGTTGACACCCTTGCCATGTTAGGATTGGTCTTTTACTGTCTTTTCCAATCCGGGCACTCACAGTCTCGCCTAGGAAAAGACTTCTTGCATGCTGCTTTTTTCCCTACAAACTCCTACTTCTAACCTATGTACAATGATGGGGTTTAGCCACATTCCCAATGCTCCCATACTTCTTGGTATGGTGGGAGTGCAGTCTAAACCTCCATTTTATTTAATTTACCAGTCAAGACAATAACTAAAAAAAGAAACACATAATTTACAAAGTGGAAGAAAGCGATGGAAAAGCTATCTAATGTGCCAAAAAAATGCTTCAAAATGATTCTCTACATGCTATCAAACCAAAAAAATGATTTGTTTAATCCATCTAACTACTGTTCCAAAAGCAAGAACATAAAACAGTATTTGCACACCAAAAATCACTGTCTTCTTATTATTCTCATGAAACTGCCAATACTCCAAAGCATCCAACCTTCTTCAAAGGTCGAGAGCTTCCTTTTACAATGCTAGGAAATAGTTAGGTTATCTTTCCCGAGCCTAAGAATGACCAAAAACCTAGCGTTGGAATACACAGTGTGTTTTTCAACCTGGGTCTATTGTAGGGAAACAACCCAAACATAGGCTTCCTAAACTTATTCAATTCACCACTTCTAAACTAAGGAGCAAAGGTCCTCAACCACAAATAAGATGGTCCACAAGACCTTACACAACAAAATTAAACTTTAACCAAAACTTCAAAAACACTTAAACCTTGCCAGGTGCTCCAACTTTGCCAGGTGCTCCTGCACCAACCTATGATGTAGACATTATAAGAGAATCTTTAATTTCAAGTTATTCTATTCATGAGCTCAGGTGTTGTGTGCAATAGGTATCTTGGAACTCCTAGTGAAGATGTATGACCAGGAGTGACTAAGTTGAGAGACTGGAATGCCTATCTATAAGTGTCTTCCATCTATTTTCATTTCATTTCCATTTTTGATGCTCTTTCTTTTTATTCTTTTACTTTGCGTATTTGTAAGTAAACTACTAAAAATTGATTGGTCTCTCCTTACAGAAAATGCTGATTTATGAGCCATCAAAGAGAATCTCAGCCAAAAAAGCAATGCAACATCCTTATTTTGATGATCTTGAGAAATATCAATTTTGATTTGAAGCCATTATGAAAGAGCGTGTGAAGCTTAGTGAGGGAATCTCAAGTTACTCATTTGAAGTTAACCTCATAATGAGCACCTATGATGTAGACATTATAAGAGAATCTCAAATGTATGAGTGACATTGTAAAAGATCCATGAGAAAGGAGTACCTAAGGAATTGTAATGAGATTTGCTCAAATATTGAAATTTAGTGTAGCGGCACCAAGGTTATTGAGAAAATTTGGTTCAAGGAATTCTTAAGTTAGTTTTGTGTTTTGAGTTTTCTCAATTGAATAAGGTCATATTAGACCAATTTATAATGTAAAAAGTGATGTTAGTTGGTTTCATAGGAAGTGATTCTGATAGCAATACAGGGAGGCAATCAACTCACTTCCACAATACAAAAGGATTCCAACCTCCTTTCTTCCCTCAAAACTCAAACTTGGCTTATTTTTAACTTTTCACCTAGTCACTCTTGTAGGTCTACAGACCTATTTTTCCAACCTTAACTCTCAAAATTCCTTAACAAACTCTGTAAAAAACCACCATTTTAGGCACCCATTTAAGCCTTCTTCAACATACATCAAACCCTCATAAGAATCTTTTGCATCAACTTTCACAAAACAAGCAAACTACATTGTCCATAAGTCCAATTAAGCTAAATTAACAAAGCAACCCCCCTTTATTCTTCCTATCACATGAAAACCACCATTTGGAAGCATTAACCAGTCTACCAAACCACCAATTCCTCCACTTTTAGGGTGTGATAAGCCCTCTAACATAACAAACCCCAAAACCCTCTTTTTTTCACAAGTTAGGAAAGGGTTTATTGAAAACCCATACTCCAAACCTTCCCATAGTCAACCAAAGCCTGAAACACCTTCAAAAAGGTCTACACAAGCTTAAAATTTCAAGAGATATTGCTGCCCCTAAATATTTCTTCAATCCCTAGTACTAAACCACCATTTTCCACTCCAAAATGCACCATTTGACATCCAGGGCATCACCTAAAAACCCTCTATTTTCCTCCCTTGCACAAAAAAATTTGCACACATGTTTTATAACCATAACTAAGACTTTCCTATGAGTTAAACAAGCATATAGTGGGTGGAAGGCTTAATATGGCATTTTAATGCACTCGAAACCCTTAAAATAGGGTATACAGACTGACCCTCAATAATTGGCTTCTAAAATGCACAAAATCACTTGAAATCCAACAAAACCAAAACTAAAATGGAGTTAAGTCTACTTCCTGTAAACACTAAAAATTGTCCTAGGCTTGCGACTTCTAAATTCTCCATCATCCCCCCTTTTGGCTTTGATAATTAAATAATTTTTAATTATTTAATTATTTTCTAAAGTCATGTCTTCTATTAATTAAATAATTTTAATTATTTAATTAATTCATTCTATCTTTATTTCTTGCTTGATTAATTAAATAAATTTTATTTATTTAATTACGTCACTAATTAAGTCTTCTTTCTAAAATTAAATAAATTCTTATTTATTTAATTTTTATCCACCTTCCACTATAATTAAATAATTATTTAATTATTCATTAGCCTTTTCTCTCATAAATTAAATAAATTTTATTTATTCAATTTGGTCCACTCTCTTGAATTTTGAATTAAATCATTATTTAATTCAAAATAATTCATTTTGTCACATTCCTCTATAATTAAATAATATATTTATTATTTAATTATTTATTTGCCACCTAGATTAAATAATTTTAATATTTAATTTCTCCTATCACCTCTTTGTTTGTGCCAATCTTATCTTCCACATCAAATCTTATCTCTTGACATCTCATTTAATTTTAGCCCTTGATTGAATTATTTTATAATTCAATCTTGGCCATTCATTTATTGACATTGCCCTAATTTTGACCTAACCCTAGTCCATACTACAACTTTCAATTTTGGCCATTGATTAAGACATCTTATTGACATTCAATCTCATCCGTCTGTTCAAAATGGCATTTTCTATAAAATGCCATTTTCCTCTCATTTTTGGGGAGAGGCATTAGATTTTAGACATTAGAGGCATTAGATATTACACATTGGACATTGCAGCATTTGTCATCTTACTTCATTTAGTTTTGGCATATTTAGGCATAGGCATTTCACTCATATTGTCATAGGCATTAGGCATTTAGACTTTGATCAAATCCTTCAAAGCTTGGTGTAGGACTTAGACTTTATTTACAGATTGCTCGCACATCAAATCTGAGGGCAACACATCAACCAGCAAGCTAGAAGGTGTTACAAAAGTGAATCATGGAGGTCTCGGTGCTTTTCTGGTATAATCGTTCTTTTGTTTACTTCCATTGTATTTTGTAATTGCTTTGGGTTTATTTTCTTCATTGATTTATCTAACCTTGAATCTAGCCTAAAAATAACCCTTAGTTACATTGGTGAACCCGAATTTGTTTCGTTTTATTTTTCCGTACAGTTTCATGTGTTTTCTGTTGATTTTGCAAGTATAGGTACGGAGCGACGCAATCATTTTTTTAAAACATCGTGACGCATTTGATGCGTCGCGACACATTAGCCAACCCAAATGCCGCAATCGATCTGTCGAGCCACAATCATAGTCTGGAAAGCCGCAATTGAATTACCAAGCCACATTTGACATACAGAGTGACACATTCGATTTTTCATGACACATTTTCTTGGTAACATTTTCTAGTAATTTGCATTCAGGTTTTTGTGTTTTTTGTGTCCTTTTTATTCTGGTTATTTTCTGCATTCTGCCTAGCATAGGTCTTCTATTACTAATCAAGATTTGCAGCATTTGGCGATTACTTTTTGTGGGTCAAAGCCAAACATTCAAACTACTAATGTGTGGTCTTGCAGGTTCGAACGTCAAAGAATAAACACCAAAACAATGTGCTTATCTTTTTCTTAGTTTAGTTCATTTTTCCTTTTGGTGCAATTAAAACAAACTTGTGTTTCTACTATGTCTGAATGTGTTTGCAAAATGGTAGGTGAGTATGCTCTCACCTTGTGAAAACTTGGTGATAGAAAAACCAGACCCATTTTTATCTATTTTTAACCCCATGACTTAGTATATCGGAGTATCCTCTCCCCTTGCGCTTTCAGGCGATCTTGGGTGTAAGAGAAACGGTTACTAACTCTAGAAATTGGGCCTGCCTGGGGATTTCATCACCCCAACGCGACTCAAATCGAAAATGGAGCTAAAGCCAAGCTATCCCCGACTGGTATATAAATGTGAATCTTAAGGGAAAACCTAAGATTACAAGTGTGGATGTGTCATACGGACAGAGTAGTACTCCCTTAAACCTTGTTGAGCTTAACCTCTTCAGGTTGGAGTGCCACCTAATTGGTGATTAATCTCTTGCCCCATGTATGGAAAATCGAATGGGGGTCCCAAACTAATTACTCTTGTGTAGTAAGCCAAAAACCTTCTATTTGCTAGCGCAACACCGGTCGGTGTGAAGGCATCCACACTTTCGCAGTCTATAGTAGAGGTGATCAATCTGCCATTGGAGTTTCATGGGGATTGGAAGCTTGGCTGGCCTGAGAAGAGAGTGCACTATAAGGGGGAGCCCGTGCAGCCAAGCTTCTAAATTCACATGCTACATATATGTGGTTGGGGAAACCCACGTGGAATCTACCGAATATTGTCCTGGCCTAACCTAGGATTGTACTTGTCTTATGTGCACTTGCTTACATTCAAAACACTGTGCTTGTCAAGTGCTTTCTAGATTCATCACAATTTACAGTTCTGAACACAACATTCAACTTTAGACAGATCAAATTTTCCATCAAAATGACAAGAAACTCAATTTTCACAAACTGTGTCACATCTGTTAAACCGCATTCGCACTTTTGAGACACAATCATTCTGATAAACCACATTCAACATCTAAAACACCGCATATGTATGCATCGCGACGCATCTGAATACTAAAGAGCCGCATCTACCAAACTGAGTCACATTGGTCAACCCCCAAGCCGTATTTGCCAAAACTGAGCCGCATATGCAAAATCGAGTCGCATTTGACAGTCCAAAAGCCACAATCGTGCAAACCAACCGCATTCGACAAACTGTGACACATTCACAGCTTCAAATGACGCATTCGCCTATCACTAGTGAAACCTTGAAACATAGTCAAAATCTAAGTCTATACTTTGTCAATATTTTGTCAAACACTATTTCCAAAGGGATCCTGTCATAAACCAATTCTGAAATTTCTTAAAACTTTCATCCATTAGTTTGCATTCATGACCATAGGTTCCATCTTTCATTCATTTTAGTTGCATACATTAGGCATTAACTTGTCCCTAGGTTTTCATCATTGCATACTTTGGATTAGGTAAATCTCAGCACCAATTTGCAACATCATTATTTTCGAAACTAGGTTATCTTGGACTTCACCATCATTGTCTTTTTCAGTCATTGTCCCTTTTGTGATATTTTTCCAACTCAAAAGTCTAGTTAGGAACACTCACTAGTCATATTGGCCTTGTCATCTTGTCATTTTCCAAAAAAGTCCTTAGTAACCAAAATTGAAAACTAAGATTGAGCTTAGAAGTGCTTAGGTACCCTTGTCTTAAATTGCATTATAAGTCTAGATATTGCATATTCTATTTCCAAAAAAAAAAAATCCAAAAACATTAGTCATCCTAGTCATCATTTTAAACTTAGACCTCACATAGGGTCATCCTTGCATTTAGTTGTCATCTTCATTTTGAGCAATCTCATTTTATGGTGGAAACAAAACTCCAAAAACAACAACGACAAATTGCAAAATTTCGACAAGATCCCACTTCCACTGTCAACAACCCCACGTATGACCCAAATTGGACTTTTGATGATCCATTTGGAAATTCAAACAATCAACCTCTCTCGACAACACCATCGTCATCAAACAGTCCCTTTGAACCCTACTTACGTAAGGATGAGTATGGTCAAATACTCGAAGAATACCTAGAGGTAGCAGCACAAGACCCAGAGGCTTCTCAATTCATCGAACAAATGGTCCTATATGATAGAGACAGATACTTGGCCATAATCTTAAGTCAAGGAGCCAAATTACCTAAAGGATTCAACATCAACACGTTGAGATCAACATCTCCAGACCCTAATGTCAACAACATGCACAATGTATCAAATAGTGGTCAACCTCCAAACACTATGAGCAATACTTTCTTTGACACTACAACGACAATACATGCTACTCCCAACATCCCAAACACCTCCAACTCAATAAACACAACATCCATTGGAGGGTCACAATCGGCCACAATGCCCACAACATCCATGACAATATCACAATCGGCCAGAACCACCTATAGCTCCTCAGCAACATGGGCAAGTTATTCAAACCCTCTCTTTACCACGATAGTAAATGCGACGGGGGCATCATCAAGTCACAACAATCCCCCTTTGACAGTTACATCTACTACCATGAGCACACCTTCGACACATCCACTCATTGGTATATCACAAAATCCTTTGGGAGGAAGTAAAAGACGTATCTTAATCCAAGGACAACAACAACATGTTAACACACCAACACAGTCAAATGTCATTGCCTCCAAAGGACCAAATGCAAACATACCCCTAGTTCAAACCCAACAATTTGGACAAGGTGGCCAAATAACACAACCCATGGCATCATTCGTACATAATGTTCAGGGTCACCATATTCCCCAGGTAACGACACAAATGGCTAGGGGACACATCCCAACATACGCATCACACATCCATACTCACCAACATACCCTCAATACAAACTTTCAATACCAACAACACATAAATCCGAACACATCATACATGACACATCAATCCATACCTCCACAATACACCAACATCTAGGTGCACCAAATGGGGACCTATGGTGTACCGACCAATCCAACGTATGGGACTGCAAACGACCCCGCAATAGATGACTTACAAGAAAAAATGATGGGTCTAGAGAAAACCATCCAAAACATACAAATATCAGGCAAGAAATTAGAAGTGTCATACAACCTAAACGTCTACCCATTCGACATGAACTTATACATGCCACCATTTCCTCAAGGATATCTGTCACCTAATTTTACAAAATATAGAGGAAAGACAAACCCCATCGAACATGTCTGTGAATTTGCAACCAATTATATGGATGTCGCCTATGAACAAACATACTTGATGAGACTTTTCTCTAAAATTCTAGCGGGTTCTGCCCTTGAATGGTTCTCCACCCAAAAGGATATCCAAACATGGGATGAGATTAAACAAAAATTCATAAAAAACTACGCATACAACATTGACATAGACACCTCTATTACTAGCTTATGCAATCTCATGCAAGAGGATGATGGTGAGACATTCATCCCATTCTTTCAAAAATGGAGAAGTTTAGCTAGTAGGTGTCACATTGACATACCCGAAAGGGAAAAGGTCGACATGTTTGTTCAAAAACTTCTGGGTCCCCTAAAATATGCATTGCAAGTGCATTGTTGCACAACATTCACAGACCTAGTCGAAAAGGGGGTCCTAATTGAGAAATCCCTTATCGCAAAGGGAGAGCTAAGATACGGTTCCAAAAACACAAATGTAAATCCTTCCACTGACAAGAATAAATACTGGGTCAAAAATAAACATGTCACAAATGACGGTGTTGTGGATGCCAAGGTTGCAAACATGGTGGGTCCTGTATTGGCTTTAAAAGGGGTTCAACCGCAAAACAACCATACAACGATATCAACACCCCTTACTAATGTCCCTTCAAACAATCAAAGCAGTCAAAACAATCAAGGACAATACCGTCAGATGAGACAATTCCCTAGGGGTTGCACATACACTGCTTTGGGGGAACCCATTGAGGAAGTCCTCAAGAAATGTCTTCAAAATGGTGTCATCACACTTAAATAACCAAAACCATATGACCCAGGACAATTCAAACCAGCATGGTGGAATGATAATGCATTTTGTGAGTACCATCGGGCAAAAGGACATAAAACCTCTAACTGTTGACAACTGAAAAACCTAGTACAAGATCTTATCAAAAGTTGTATCATCGAAGTAGGTGGATCACAATTCGCCTCTAATTTAGATCATACCATTCATAAAAATCCACTACAGGACCATGGTTCTAATAATGCTTTCGCGTCAGTCCATAGAAAAACAATAATCAAGCTAACTTTTCCTGAGCCAAGTACAACTATTCTAGTGGACCAATTATAGATAATGTACGAACTGAAAACGAATACATCAACACCATTACGGTCAAGAGAGCACCTCAGTGTAATGCTACTACTCGAAGTGGCAAGGTCACCATAGTTGGTCCACCTCCCGCTAGGCAACCCAAAATTACCATACCTGGCCCATCTGCTAAACAGTCAAAACCCACCTTGACCACAAGGTAGGGGCAACCCAAAATTTAGTTCAACCTTATCGACTAGGCAAGACTCCCGCACAAATCTCTATACTTCAGCTGCTTCATATCTCTCCTGTGCACAAGGATATCCTAGATAAAACCTTGCAAGAGTCATCAGTCTCCAAGGACATTGATGTCAATCAGTTTGAGACCATGGTAGGATACCTCACTACACCTCACCATGTCACCTTTTCTGATCAAGACTACTCATCACCAAAGACTAATCACAACGATGCCTTGCACATAGAAAATTTTGTCCACAAGCACAAAGTTAGATGAGTTTTAGTAGATGGCAGAGCAGGATTGAACATATGCTCCCTCAAACTGGTTAAGGCTCTAGGATTCTCCGATGCATGCGTAGACCCGACAAAGAGTATAGTGATCAAAGCATACGATGACGAAGAATGCTCTTCACGTGGCATTATCTATCTCCCTATCAGAGTGGGACTGATCATTGTGGACACAACCTTCCAGGTGCTGGATTTGGAATTACCGTATAACATCTTGCTTGGCCATCCATGGATCCATACCTTAAAAGCCATTCCATCCACATATCACCAATGCCTAAAATTTCCACTTGACAGCACATAAATAGCCATATATGGAGACCCTGACCCTTTCCAATATTGTACCAACCTAAGGGGTATTTCTAAAAATTGAGTGCCTATTAACCAAGAAGCACCTGACTCATCATCATCCAAATACATCGACCCATCCGCACTCACATCATCTTCCATATCCGCTCCATCCATGTCTTCCGCCACACCATCACCCTCTACAAGCCCTAAGGCTGAATCCACTGTCAAGATCTAGGACCTCAGCTGTGGAGAATTCAAACTACACACAACATACATCATAACAGCAATACCCAAGTCTCCAAAGGTCTATGGTCGGCCATGTTGTAGAATGGAACCCAAAGTAATTTTTAAAGTTCCACCAAAAATAATTTTCATCAAAAGGGGCGACATGAGTAATGAGGACCTTGCTGATATCACATGATGGCTCTATAAGGATACTGTCGCACTACCCGCATTACCAGTTCAGATATATGGCAAGGGATATGACATAATGAAGGATAAGGGATACAATGGTACTAGTGGCCTAGGAAGAAATAAAAATGGTCAAAGGGAGCCCATAGAACCTTTCAAAATACCAAAGTATCTTGGATTAGGGTTTGGATTGCCCGACTATGACGATCGACGTACCATTTGACTTTCAAGTGAGCGAGTACATGCTTTGGAAAGTGTCGAGACCACTAGAGAAACCCTCACCGAAACTGACTCCCAAGAGTGGGAATTTGGCTTAGAATGATCCCTAAGTGACTGTTGCCTAGATGATTTGTTTGTTGAAGAGGGAGAACTGACCTCTGAACAAAGATTTTGGAAAACATTTAAAATTGATCAAGCACCAAATAATCAAACTCCCATTACCACCCCCCATGACTTGCAAACCCCACTATCTGAATCCCATCAGTCCAACCCATCTGAATTACCAAATGACATTGACACTCATGACTCTAAGTCCTTCACCCCTTATTTTGACAATGAATATGAGACAAATGAAGGGGAATATTGGATAGAGTCCAATGTGGAGTTGGATGATGATAACCTCATCTATAATCTCACTGAATCCATCTGCATGCTTTCTGCATCCTCCCCGCAATTCACCAACACTGATGATGGCATTTCCCTAATTTATCCTCAACTAGTCGATTGGGACCAACAAGGCCTGCCAGTCCTAGATACATTTCAGAATGATGAGGCAATTATAGAATTTATGGGATTATGTGAGGGCATACCTAGTGGTGACCACAAGGTAGGATTTGCTATTGATCTAGATTGCATGGCATACTTCGGCGACACTGCTCCGTCCTCCAGTCGCAAAAGTAAAAATAAGAATAAAATAAAAAATGAAACATCTTTAGGTGAAAACCGAAAGGCACCTTCTGATGATAAAAAAGTAAAAATAAAGGATGTATCTACGGGTGAAAACCTCTCTGAGGTGCCCAAAGATGGAGGACTAGACTTTCTCCCCGTACAATGAGAGAAGTTAGCTATGCTTGTAGAAGATACCATAGAAGATAGCATATCGACTGCAGAAGATCCCAAAATGGTCCTCTTTGTTGCATCACTGATTGAAGAAGAGAAATTGGAATTTCATAAATTCTTTGCAGAACGTAAAGTCAACTTCGCATGGTCTTATGTTGACATGCCAGGATTAGACCCAGAATTGGTTCTGCACCATCTGCCACTATTGCCTAATGTCAAACCAATCAAATAGAAGTTACGCAGAATGCACCCTCAAATCGCTCTATTGGTCAAGGCAGAGTTGAAGAAACTCCTAGACGTTGGATTCATATGGGCTATTGATTATGCTGAATGGATATCTAACCTGGTGCCAGTAACAAAGCCAAACGGGCTTATCCACGTCTGTACAGATTTTAGAGACCTAAATAAGGCATGCCCAAAAGATGACTTTCCTTTACCAAACATTGACATCATCGTTGAGCTTATAGCAGGATATGAGATGTTGTCCCTCATGGATGGTTTCTTCGGCTATAATCATATTCGCATTTCCCTAGAAGACCAGCACAAAATGACATTTACTTGCCCATGGGGAACATACTATTGGAATGTCATGCCATTCGGTCTCAAAAATGCAGGCACCACATATCAAAGGGCTATGACCACAATCTTCCATGACATGATGCATAAAATAATGGAAGATTATGTAGATGACCTATTGGCTAAATCAGTGACCAGGAAAGATCATCTCAGGGTTCTAGACAATTTTCAAGAGACTGGAAGAATATGAAGTCTGACTAAACCCTAAGAAATGTGTCTTCGGTGTCACATCGGGTAAACTCTTTGGATACATAGTTTCCAGAAGAGGTTGAGGTTGATCTAGTGAAAATCAAAGCCATCATAGACATGCCTCCTCCCAGAGGAATCAGTGAACTCAGAACTCTACAAGGCAAGGTACAATCTATTTGACGCTTCATAGCCCAATTGACTGACAAGTGCCACCCATTTCAATACCTGTTGCGCAAGGATATTCCCTTTGTGTGGACAGATAAATGTCAAGAAGCCTTTCAGCAAATCAAAGATTACCTATTGTCAACACCAGTTCTCATGCCTCCCATTCATCTAAAGCCATTGATCCTATACTTATCAGCAACTAATTCAGCATTGGGGGCATTACTAGCACAGAACGACCAAGAAGAAAAGGAAAGGGCTATATATTACATCAGTCAGACATTGGTCGGGTATGAACTGAACTACACACCAATTGAATGAGCTTGTCTAGCCATGGTCTTTACAGCTCAGAAGTTGAGACATTATATGTTAAGCCATCAGACACAACTAATAGCAAAGATTGACCCTCTTAAATATTTGTTAAGTCGGGAAGATGTCTGGCAAAATGGGTCATGATCCTAAGCGAATATGACATTCAATATGTAGAAAGAAAGGAAATAAAAGGACAAGTCATAGCAGACCAGCTGGAAGACGCACCTTTGCAAAGTGATCACCCGTTAGTGGCAGATTTTCCAGACGTGTCAATATTCCATACGAAACCTAAGGCACCTTGGCGACTCTACTTTGACGGAACACACACAAATCATGGCTCGGGGGTAGGAATCTTGTTCATCACTCCTCAAGGAGACTCCATTCCTAAGTCCTTTCGCATTTCCTTCCCATGTACAAACAATGTGGCAAAATATGAGGCACTAGTTACAAGACTAAGAATGGCAATAAAATGGAAAATCAGAACACTACATGTCTATGGGGATTCTCAGCTAGTCATCAACCAGGTTAATGATGACTATGACACAAAAGATGAGAAGTTGATGCCCTATAAGCGGATGGTGGATAGTTTCCAAACATATTTTCATATGGTAACTTTTGAACAAGTTCCGAGAACACAAAACAAAGCAGCAGATGAAATGGCTACAATAGGCTCTCTCCTCGACATCCCAAGCAATCTGCCTGGTGCAGGAGCACCTAGGCAACATCAAGTAACACTAAGCAAATTTTCAAAACTTAGCAAGCGATTTTGAGTTTTAATACTCCAAGGTCATGTTGACCATTTAATTTTGAGTTAGTGATGTTAAAATAAAGATGATAGAATGAAGGTTGATCAGTAGCATAGGGTAGATTGAATGAGTTTCTCAGTTTGTTTCACTAGGTTCCACTAGGAGTTTGAAACAAAGCCCAAAATGTTGCTTTTAAGCAATTTTGGCCTTTGATGGTGGTTAAGTCCGACCAAGGAAAGCTGTAACCACCTAGGAACCTTTAAAAGAGGAGCCCCGAATTGGATTTAGGGTTGGAAAAAGCATTGTATTAGCTGGAGTTTACTGTTGATATGAAAAACCATTGAAGTTCTTGCATTTTTCTATTTTTTTGTTCTTTTACTGAGTTAATGATGAGTTTCTGGTATTGAATAGAGTATAGCACATGTGGCATTCATCTTACAAGTTTTGTGAAGTCTTTGGAAGTGTTGTCTTATCGTTCCCAAGCTTTTTTCTTACTAGTTTTTGCTTTCTTTATTGCTGATCAGTTTGGTAGTCTGTTATTCATGGAGTCTTAAACCTCTATTTTCCACTATACCAGGTGTATAGCTCATGGGAAATGAGGCTAAGCTCCATGCTTATATATAGGATAGTGTTAGGAGTTTGTAGGAAGCATGGATACATGGTGAAAGACCTTCCCTAGGCGAGCTTGACAGTGCCCGGTTAGGGAAGACAGTCAAAAACCAAGCCCTAACGTTGCAGGGGTATCAACTCATTAGCAACCCAAGGTGTGTGGTCAATGCAAGAGTCTTGAAGAAGGTTTGGTAGGAAGGAAGAGTCTTCACCAAATAATTTGGTGGTTGAAGGAGGCAGACAGATCACTGACTATCCAAGAAAAGGCCTAAAAAGCCCTAATTCCCACAAAAAAAGGGTTGAGCCTATGTACGGCCTGTGAAGGCCCAAAACCCCAAGATTCCTTGAGAGGTTGGAAATTGAACCAGGGTCTCAAAAAAAAGTTTGTGATGAATCTTAACAGGTTTGGAGTTATAGCCTAATTTCTCAGGCTAAGAGGCCTAATTAGGGCTCAAGGGCTACTAGCCCTTCTTAAACCCTAGACTAGGGTTTGAGGGAAGCGATGGAGATTTGAAGGCTTGTGACTGATCAAGAACCATGGAGGGATGGTTTTGAAGCTATAGAAGACACCACATGCCCCTACAATAGGTTGGTAAGGTTTGGAGAGTTAGTTGGATTTTAGGAAGATTAAGGGCCAAGGATAGAATAGAGGAGTAAGTACCAAGGTTGACTTGGTTAGGTGTATGCAGATGATAGTAGGGTTGGCTAGGAGGACCGGGGGTGCCTAAAAAGCTTTAGGACCTATAGGTTAAGAAGGTGGAGAGTAACACAAAAGGGGTTTTCCTAGGAGTGACCCAGAGCATGGGACAGTGATTGTCTCATCCAACCCCACCCTATCAGATTGGTATCAGAGCAAGTTAAAGATTTGGGAAAGAGTAATATATGTTAGAGGTTGAGTCAAGTGATACTACCGTCATGGTGAAAAATGCACAATTGGCCAAGATGGTTGAAGAGTAGGAGGAAGATAATAGACAATTGAGGGAAAGGATAGCCCAGCTTGAACAAGCAGTGAGGACTGCACAATTTGAAGGAAGAATACCAAAGGAAGAAGAGGTTGCAGAGGAAGATAAGACCCCTGAACTTGACCTTGTTTTGAAGGAGGAGCCTTTCTTGAAGGCATTGAAAGCTTTGAGTGGGAAAGCACTTGAAGGCATACCACTTTTTAGTGGAAATATGGAAGCTGATCTAGTTATGGACTGGATAGAGGGAATGGTAAACCATTTTGAGTGTGATGGAGTCACTCAGAAGGTAAAGGTGGACAAGTCACGACTAAGAGGATCTGCCCTGACATGGTGGAAGTTCATTCAGACAGAGAGGGAAAAGGAAGGCAAGTAGCCTATTTCAACTTGGAAAGGAATGGTTGCCAAAGTAAGAGAAGCCTATATGCCAAATGACTATGAGATTTAGTTACACAAGAAGAGGCAAAGCCTAAGGCAAAGAGACCAAGATGTAAACACTTATACTAAAGAGTTTCAAAAACTTTGTATGAGGTCCAATGTTACAGAGGATGAAAGTCTTAAGGTAGCTAGATACCTTAACGGTTTGAAATGGAACATCCAAGAGGAGATGGCTCTTTTGAGTCCTAAGACATTACATTAATGTTACCAATTGGATATCAAGATTGAGGAAAGGAACAAGAGGAAGCAAGATCAGACTTCTAAGGGCAGAGGCAAAGGCAGAGATCAAAGAGATCAAAGAGGACAACGTGGTGGCTACCAAGGTAGAGGCAATGACCAAAGAAACCAAGGAGAGTCAAAACTCACAGAGCATGGAGGTGAAACATCTACAAGAGGAGGATATAACAGAGGTAGAGGACCTCAAGGAGGTTCAAACAGAGGAAGAGGAGCAAGCAGAAGCAATTCTTATTTTGCAAACATGAAGTGTTATCATTGTAATCAAATAGGTCATCTTGCTTATAGGTTCATGGAGAAAGCATCTTTATCAAGCAATGAAAAGAGAGTGGCTTATGCACAAGAGGACACCATGAGTCCCAAGTCATCTGAGGTTAGTCATATTGAATCTGAGGTAGGAGAGAATCTGATGTTCAACAGGGTTTTGATCAGACAACCAGTTAAGGAAGAACCAAAACAGAGGAGAGCTCTATTTAGAGTAAGATGCAAGATACTTGGAAAAGTGTGCAAGGTCATAGTAGATTCAGGTTCAACAGATAATATCATCTCAGAGGAGGCAGTAATGAAACTGAAATTGGAGAAGGTACCTCATACTAACCCTTACAAAGTCACATGGCTAAACAAAGGGCAGAGTGTTTTAGTAAATGAGCAAGTAACAATGGAGTTTTCCATTGGAGGATATAAAGACAAGTTGGTTTGTGATGTTTTACCCATGGATGCATGCCATCTACTCTTGGGAAAACCATGGCAGTATGACAGGAGTGCCATACATGATGGGAAAGAGAGCACCATTTCATTCAAGAAGGATGGGAAAACTTTTAAGTTACAGTCACTAACAGAAGAAGAGGAAGGGAAGTCAAAGAAATCAAACATCATGTTGAGCAGTGGTAAAGAGTTCCTTAACAACTTACATCAAGGGAGAGAAGGATATGTGATTGTGTTACAACCCTAAGAAGAAGACAAGGCTGAAAAGACAGTCTTACCAGAAGCAGTCCAAAAGTTACTTGATAAGTACAAGAGCATAGTCAATGATGGTACACCTACAACTTTACCACCAAAGAGAGCTATAAGTCATCAAATTGTCTTCATACCTGGAGCTTCATTACCTAACAAAGCAGCATACAAACTTACACTAGATCAGAATCTAGAGGTAGCTAGACAAGTGCAAGAGTTATTGTATCAAGGCTTGATTCAAAAGAGCATCAGCCCATGTGCAGTACTAGTGGTTTTAGCAACCAAGAAAGGAGGTAAGTGGAGGTTATGTACTGATTCTAGAGCAATAAATATGATCACCATTAGGTATAGGTTTCATATTCCTAGAATTGAAGATTCAATGGATTTTCTTGGAGGTGCTCAGTACTTCACTAAGTTGGATCTCAAGAGTGGATACCATCAGATCAAAATTAAGGATGGTGATGAGTGGAAGACAACTTTTAAGACAAATGATGGGTTATATGAGTGGAGAGTTATGCCATTTGGTCTCTCTAATGCCCCTAGCACATTCATGAGGCTCATGAATGAAGTACTCAAGGATTTTACATGGATATCTGTGGTAGTGTATCTTGATGACAGACATCAGAAGAGTATTTGGAACATGTGGAGCAAGTTCTTAGAGGGTTGCAAGAGGAGAAGTTGGCAATCAATCTAGAGAAGTGTGAGTTCTTTAAGCAAGAGCTTGTATATTTGGGTTTTGTAGTGTCCAAAGGCTCATTAAAGATGGATCCAGGCAAGGTAGAAGCTATCCTAAACTGGCCTACACCAACTACATGGACTGAGGTAGGAAGTTTTCATGGATTGGCTCAATTTTATAGGAAATTCATCAGAAGCTTTAGTGGCATATGTGCACCAGTCTTAGATACAATCAAGGGTGGTATAATAACTAAGTTTGTGTGGACTTAGGAAGCTGAGAAAGGGTTTGAAAGACTGAAACAAGAGGTGGAAACTCAACCAATTCTCTTATTAACTAGCTTTGACAAGTTGTTCACTGTTGAATGTGATGCTA
Source organism: Sequoia sempervirens (assembly GCA_007258455.2). Classification (NCBI taxonomy): domain Eukaryota; kingdom Viridiplantae; phylum Streptophyta; class Pinopsida; order Cupressales; family Cupressaceae; genus Sequoia; species Sequoia sempervirens. Next base: position 158,345 of record VDFB02174059.1, read on the forward strand.
GTGGAGTGGCCGTAGGAGGAGTGCTAAGTCAAGAGGGCAGGCCTATAGCCTTCTTTAGTGAGAAGCTCAATGAAGCAAAGAAGAAGTATTCAACCTATGACTTGGAACTTTATGCTTTGGTTTAGTCACTTAGGAAATGGAGGCATTATCTTCTACTCAAGGAGTTTGTAGTCTTTACTGACAATCAGGCACTCAGTTTTATCAACACTCAAGAGAAGTTGAGTAATAGGCATTTGAAATGGATGGAATACATCCAAGCTTTTACCTTAACCATCAAGCACAAGAAGGGATAGCTAAAAAAAGTAGCAGATGCATTGAGCAGGAGATTGTTGACAGTGCAAGAGATACAGATCAAGAGCATTGGCATAGAGAGTTTCAAGGATCTATATGGAGATGATGAAGACTTTTCAGAGGTCTATAAGGTATGTTCTGACTTTGAGAACCATTTCTATAGTCAATACTCTGAGTATACATTGCAAAGTGGGTTATTGTTTAAAGGGAATCAGTTATGTGTTCCAAGAGGGTAAATGAGGGAAAATCTGATTCAGGAAAAGCATAATGGCAGTCTTAGTGGACATTTTGGCATAAATAAGACTTTAGAGCTAGTGCAAGGATTCTATTACTGGCCTAAGTTGGCAAGAGATGTTAGGAAGTATGTGGAACAATGTGTTGTGTGTATGAAAGCTAAGGGAGGAGCTAGTAATGCTGGTTTGTATCAACCCCTACCCATTCCTAACAGACCACGGGAGTGTGTGAGCATGGATTTTGTGGTAGGCCTTCCTAAGACCAAGACTGGTTTTGACAGTGTTTATGTTGTAGTGGACAGATTTAGCAAGATGAGTCATTTTATCCCTTGCAAAACTACTCATGATGCTAGTTACATAGCTCATCTTTTCTTCAAGGAGGTAGTAAGGATCCATGGACTATCTTTAAGCATAGTTTCTGACAGAGATGTGAAGCTCATGAGTCACTTTTGGAAGACTCTATGGAGTAGATTGGGTACAAATCTGTCATTTGGATCAGCTTACCATCCTCAGATCGATGGTTAAACAAAGGTGGTTAACAGGTTGCTTGGTAATCTTTTAAGGTGCCTAACTAAGGAATATGGAAAGACATGGGATATGGTTATCTCCCAAGCTGAGTATGCTTATAATGACAGTGTCAACTGGACCACAGGGAAGAGTCCATTTGAGGTTGTGTATGGGATGCACCCAAGAGGGATATGTGAGCTTAGAGACCTTGGAACTATGGAACATAGAAGTGGACATGCATAGGACTTCAGTCAGACCATGAAAGAGATTCAGGAGAAGGTCAAGCAGATAGTCACTGATGCTACACAAAAGTTGAAGGAAAAGGAAAATTTAACAAGGAAGGATGTTCAATTTCAAGTAGGAGACTATGTCATGGTCCACCTTAATAAATCAAGGTTGCAGAAGGGAATGTCAACCAAGTTGTAGATGAAAAGAGTGGGCCCATGCAAGATGTTGGCCAAGTATGGCAAGAATGCATACAAGGTGGAGTTACCTATCGATCTAGGAATCTCACCAGTTTTCAACATAGCTGATTTGATCAAGTATAAGGGAATAGTTAGTGATGAGGTCCAGAACAATCAGGAGATCTTCAAAGACATCAGTAATGTACCCCTACCTACTCAAGTTAAGCCTCAGCCAAAGAAGGTCTTGGAGTCAAGAGTGAAGAAAGCTACAAGAAACAAGGTGTACATGGAACACCTTATCAAGTGGAAGAATAAGCATGAGTCAGAAGCCACATGGGTCCAAGAAGATCAGTTCTAGAAGTTTGGCATTGACCTATCCTTAATTTCTCCTTCCATTTCTTAGTGTTTGAGATGAGAGGGGGAGAATGGTGTAGGAGCACCTAGGCAACATCAAGTAACACTAAGCAAATTTTCAAAGCTTAGCAAGCAATTTTGAGTTTTAATACTCCAAGGTCATGTTGACCATTTAATTTTGAGTTAGTAATGTTAAAAAAAAAGGATGATAGAATGAAGGTTGATCAGTAGCATAGGGTAGATTGAATGAGTTTCTCAGTTTGTTTCACTAGGTTCCACTAGGAGTTTGAAACAAAGCCCAAAATGTTGCTTTTAAGCAATTTTGGCCTTTGATGGTGGTTACGTCCGACCAAGGAAAGTTGTAACCACCTAGGAACCTTTAAAAGAGGAGCCTCAAACTGGATTTAGGGTTGGAAAAAGCATTGTATTAGCTGGAGTTTACTGTTGATATGAAAAACCATTGAAGTTCTTGCATTTTTCTGTTTTTTTGTTCTTTTATCGAGTTAATGATGAGTTTCTAGTATTGAACAGAGTATAGCATGTGTGGAATTCATCTTACAAGTTTTGTGAAGTCTTTGGAAGTGTTGTCTTATCATTCCCAAGCTTTGTTCTTACTAGTTTTTGCTTTCTTTATTGCTGATCAGTTTGGTAGTCTGTTATTCATGGAGTCTTAGACTTCTGTTTTCCACTATACCAAGTGTATAGCTCATGGGAAATGAGGCTAAGCTCCATGATTGTATATAGGATAGTGTTAGGAGTTTGTAGGAAGCATGGATACATGGTGACAGACCTTCCCTAAGCGAGCTTGATAGTGCCCGGTTAGGGAAGACAGTAAAAAACCAAGCCCTAACGTTGCAGGGGTATCATCTCATTAGCAACCCAAGGTGTGTGGTCGATGCAAGAGTCTTGAAGAAGGTCTGGTAGGAAGGAAGAGTCTTCACCAAATCATTTGGTGGTTGAAGGAGGCAGACAGATCACTGACTGTCTAAGAAAAGGCCTAAAAAGCCCTAATTCCCACAAAAATAGGGTTGAGCCTATGTACGGCCTGTGAAGGCCCAAAACCCCAAGATTCCTTGATAGGTTGTCAATTGAACTAGGGTCTCAAAAAGAAGTTTGTGATGAATCTTAACAAGTTTGGAGTTATAGCCTAATTTCTCAGGCTAAGAGGCCTAATTGGGGCTCAAGGGCTACTAGCCCTTCTTAAACCCTAGACTAGGGTTTGAGGGAAGCGATGGAGATTTGAAGGCTTGTGACTGATCAAGAACCATGGAGGGATGGTTTTGAAGCTATAGAATACACCACATGCCCCTGCAACAGGTTGGTAAGGTTTGGAGAGTTAGTTGGCTTTTAGGAAGATTAAGGGCCAAGGAGAGAATAGAGGAGTAAGCACCAAGGTTGACTTGGTTAGGTGTATGCAGATGATAGTAGGGTTGGCCAGGAGGACCGGGGGTGCCTAACAAGCTTTAGGACCTATAGGTTAAGAAGGTGGAGAGTAACAACAAAGGGGTTTTCCTAGGAGTGACCCAGAGCATGGGACAGTGATTGTCTCATCCAACCCTGCCCTATCACTGCCATAGTTGGTATTTCTCATAGAGAAATTATTGGTTCCCGCCTATGACATTCCAGAGTCAGAAATGGTCTGCAAACTTTTTGGTCCCAACTCTCCCTGGTATCAGGACATTCACGATTACCTTAAGTCCCAAACCCTCCCACCTAACCTGTCCAATAACCAGAGGAAGTCCTTCATTCGAAAAGCCGCAAGATATGCCATCGTCAGTGACACCCTTTACCTTTGTAGCTTTGACAAAACCCTCCTTAGATGTATCGACACTAACGAAGTGGGTACAACCTTATGCGAAGTACGTTATGGTATATGTGGATGTCATTTGAGTGGTGCTACTCTAGCTAAGAAGATAATGAGACTTGGGTACTACTGGCCAACCATTAAAAAGGATGCACTAGAATATGTCAAGACTTGTCACCAATGTCAGGTTCACAGTGATTTGATCCATGCTGCAGCACAGGAACTTCGACCGATCACCTCTCCTTGGCCCTTCACTCAGTGGGGACTCGACCTCATGGGTAAGATCCATCCAATCTCGTCCAACGACCATAAATTCATTATCACCGCCACTGAGTATTTTATGAAGTGGATTGAAGCCATCCCATTGACATATATTACTGACAAAAAAATATCCAAGTTCATCCTTAACTACATCATTTTCCAGTATGGCCTTCCGTAATCCATCATCACTGACAATGGACATCCGTTCAAAAACCAGGACGTTCGTGAGTTATGTGAGCGATTTCATATCCAACACCATTTTTCATCTCCCTATTACCCACAAGGAAATGGTCAAGCTGAGGCATCAAATAAAACCATTGTTAAAATCCTCAAAAAGACTGTCAATGATGTTGGCCATGACTGGCATATACAAATCAACCCTACTCTGTGGGCTTACCACACTAGCATTCACACACCTACAGGAGCCACTCCTTTCACCCTTGCCTTTGGAGCTGAGGCCATCTTTCCCATTGAGGTTGAAATTCCTTCCCTACTAGTCTCCCTGAAGGGTTTAACTGATGAAGAAGAGTACAGATGGTCACACTTGCATGAGTTGGAGATGCTAGAAGAAAGAAGGAAAAATTACCTAAACCATCTACAAGCGTATCAGAACCGTCTCTGTGACAGTTACAATAAGAGGGTCATGGTCAAAAAATTTGACATTGGCGACTTAATTCTAATGCAGAGCCCTAAGAACCAGGCTGATAGAGAAAAGCCAGGAAAGTTTGAACCAAACTAGTTGGGTCGTTATGTCATAATATCTTCTTTTGGTTCTTGAGCCTATCAGCTGGCGAATCCAGATGGAGAACAACTGACAGAGCCTATCAATAGTTTACATCTCTGAAAGTTCTACGCATAGCATCAGGAGATCGAGCTAAAAACCGTAAAAATACAAAAAATAATGAAAAATGATAAAAATTGTTGCCTTGATGAAAACCTGGAAAACATGTGTTTTGGAAACACCAAAAAATGAGAAAAATGATAAAATAGTAAAGAGAAAAAAGATTCATCCAACAGTGAAAACCTGCCAAACAGGCGCTTTGGATAAGTACCATGGTGAAAACATGGCAAACAGGCACCATGCATAATCAATCATTGCTCGGCCATCTACTGTCACTTTGTCTGCCTTGGCCTAGGATGAAAGGAATTTCTCGCCATTTTCATGTAAACCACCACGACATTATACCCTTCCTTGCATGGTTGATAATGGTTGACATCAAGCCCTCTATACTGTCCATCCGACACCCCTGGCACATCCCTTTTCAGTCCTTTAAAATTGGCTAAGTCTTGGACCTTATTGGGGGAAAAATTGTTATCATGTAACTACAGTGGATGTCACGCATGGTCTCAACAATCGCCCAAAAAGTCTTGAAAAAAGACAAAAACATCACAAAAAGTCCTAAAAAGGACAAAAACATCATAAAAAGTCCTGAAAAAAGACCAAAAAACATGGCAAAAAGTCCTAAAAAAAGACAAAAACATCATAAAAAGTCCTGAAAAAAGACCAAAAACATCACAAACTATCCTAAAAAAAAAAAAACTAAAAATTGAAAAACGTCATGAAGAAACTCCAACAAAGTCAAAATGTCTACAACATCCCAAAAACAGAGTCACATTTCATCATGTCGGTCATATCAATCAATCTTTGTCAGTTTTCTGAACTACGTTGTCTCTGCGCATTTGCTACATAGGCAAGACTCATTTTTGAGTCCCTGAGACATTAGGTCAGTCCTTTTAGGTTGTCAAAATAAAATCATGGCACAATCTTTGGTCATCAGTACAAAGTCATTGGTCATGTCAAACTACGAGGTCTTTGAGTGCATGACGTAGGCAAGGCCATCTATCAATAAGCCCCCGAGACTACGCTAGGTCAGTCCAATAGGGTTCATGGCATTACACTGGCACACACATCAAAATGTCTTCAAGTCAAAGTGAATAATTCCCAAGCAGACAAAGCTCCTAAAAATGAAATATGACAATCACTTATTCAAACATGACAAATACATCAACAAGTCAAAGAAAATTGGCATATACTCAACACAAGGCAAACCATGGTCAAACTCAGTCAGAACAAGTCAAAATTATCACAACTGGTCAAACTATCAAATCTTGATTATCTTTCAGATATGTACGTTTGAAGAACAATCTCTCTTATTTATGCCTTAGGATGTGTCCTTCCTAGGCATCATCATTTTCATCTGACACCTTTGAGGAATCCCTTTTGACATTTGGGAATCAATCCCCTTAAACATTAACATTATTCAAGATGTCTCCATGAATGTGGCAATCTTTGGCATTTCGTCATCTTGGCATCGTCAAAACATGAAACCTTGGCATCTCGACATCATCAAGCCTGACATCTTAACATCAAAACACTTGGAATCCAGACACACTTGGCAAACACTCGGCACTTGTCTTTTTGCTTTCATCATGTTACTAGCTTTTCAGCAAGATCCTCACAAAAGGATTTAGAAAAGCAGCGACGTATCGTGATTGTCTCATCTTGTCATGTTACTAGCTTTTCAGCAAGATCCTCACAAAAGGATTTAGAAAAGCAGCAATGTATCATGATTGTCTTATCTTGTCATGTTACTAGCTTTTCAACAAGATCCTCACAAAAGGATTTAGAAAAGCAGTGACGTATCATGATTGTCTTATCTTGTCATGTTACTAGATTTTTAGCAAGATCCTCACAAAAGGATTTAGAAAAGCAGCGACGTATCATGATTGTCTTATCTTGTCTTGGTACTAGCTTTTCAGCGAGATCCTGACAACAGGATTTAGAAAAGCAGTGACGTATCAGGATTGTCTTACCAGGTCTTTGACTTTCATCATGTTAATAGTTTTTCAGCGAGATCGCAATAACAGAATTTAGAGAAACAATGACATATCATGATGAATGACATGCATGATTACTAGTTTCTCAGCGAGGTCCTGATTCTAGGATTTAGAAAAGCAACGACGTATCATGCTAAAGGCTCTAATTTTGTATTTTGGAAATCATGCTACTAGCTTCTCAAGGATGTCCTAGAAACAGGATTTAAAGAAGCAATGATGTTTCATGAATTGATGTTGTCTTTTTTTTCTTGTGGTTGATTATGACAAAAAGACTGGGGCAATTGTGCTTTTAGTATGAGTTGTTATCATCCTTGTCTATGACTACTTGTCTAAAGCGATGGTACAACCTTGCACACTGTGATCTATATCATATCATGGTGTTTGTTGGCCATCACAATAGTCTTCCCAATGATGATTAAGAGCAATAAATATTAAAGTCCTATGGAAAAGTTTTGAAGGATTTGGTTTAGGAACTAACATGCATCTCCTTAGGTCTAGTCCTCTTCTCTCATTAGTCTGGTCATCTTCTCTCGTCCATCTCACGATGATACCCTGTGACATACAAAAACATAAGTGCACCCATGATCATATAGACATTGCATTAGGTCCATACATACACCATCCATAACATTAAATCATATACATTTCATTACATATTGCATTCACATTATCATTAAATATTGCATTTACATTATCTGGCATCCATTCAAATAAATACATTAGGCATATCATCATCACAAAGGAATCATAACATGGAAACAAACATTGCATCATCATAGCATCATATCATAGATAAACATCATAGACCATACATAATATCATCATCACATATCATAAGAAAACATCATACATAGGACATGACATCATATATATCATAATGCATGAATCAAAGAACATCACATAACATACATGTAGGCCGCATCAAAACTACATCATCATATAGTATCATCTCAAAAATGTACAATGTCACAGGATAAAGTCAAGAGATATCCCAAAAATGCATCTCGCAGGCTCAATGGTCTATACATAATGTGTCAAAAATGCCCCTAGGGTAGACTCTCATCATCCCCTCATGGCCAAGAGTGTGGTGGCAGGAGCCCTATAACTGGCACTGAAATGATGGGCGGACCGGTAGTAGCCTCTGCCTGTGCCACCAATGGAACTGACAATGACGACAACATCTCCACGGTAAGGGACATCTGTGACGTCACAGTTGCCTAGCTCTGAGAGGAAGATGGATCAACTATTGGTGGCTGTCTTTGCACTAATCTCTGCACTGAACTGGTGGACCCATGACTGTGGCTTGAGTGGTGACTCGAGGCATGCTTGTGTGAGTGGTGGGACTTGTGCCCTGATGTGTGCCCTATCAAGGTAGACCCTCCTGCACTTGTGTGATTCCTGCTGCCACTGGTACTCCCTGATCTATGTCCACTGCCTGTCCTCGTCTGTGACCGTGACAAGGTAGGATCTCATCGCTTAGGAGGCACGACCTGCTCATATAGGGTCCTGTACTGACCCAACCTCGTGCTCACCCTCGCTAGCTCACGAGCCATATCCCCTGAAGGCCTTGTGCATAATGCGGAAAACTCAACGCACCACTGAGCCGAGTCCTGCTGATGGATCACTACCTGATCCCGCTCCACCCAAGCCACCTCTAACGCTAACTATAGTGATCTGACCTATGCCATGCTCTCATCCAGTCTCATCTATAAATTGGCCACCCTATGATCTGTCTTGGGGCAGTCTCGAGGATGATATCTCCTCCTCTCCCTCCACCATCTGCCATCTAAGGAGTCTCTTGGCCTCATCCATAGCATCATCGTCATCATCATCATCCTCTCTCGCATCCTCTCCACTGACTCCCTCATCTCGAGGCTGCTCCTCCTCCTATCTGGCCTCCGCCACCTCCACATCCTCCTCCTGCTTCAGCTGCTCCTCTACCACATCCTCCTCACAGCTCTCCCCCTCTGCCACATCCTCCTCATGTCTCTCCTCCTCTACCACATCCGCCTACACATCCCCCTCCTATCGCGGTTGCTCCGCCTCCTCTCTCTCCCCCTCTTCGGAAGCCTTTGGGATGGTATCTAGTGGCACTCTAGCCACACATTGTCGCACCCTCTGGCCCTGTCTCTGACCGTCTCTCCTCCTCCTCCAGCCATCTCCCCCATCATCCCCATCATCTCCATCATCTCCCCCCTGGCCTCCGTCTCTGCCTCCATCCCTGCCTCTATCCCGACCTCCATCTCTCCCCCTGCCTTTGTCCTTGCCTCCATCCCTCCCCCGGCCTCTGCCCCTATCACCATCCCTGCCTCCTCGCTGAGCTCTTGGCACATGAGGTATAACTAACCGTCGGTCCATAGGTGCAGGCCCATTGGGATCAGTCAATGGCACTGGTCTGTGTGCATCCCACCATAGGTTGTAATCTGCAGTCATCCTGGGATCTGCAATCCCACCTCTCCATCCCCAAGGTTAGGCTCCTAGCCCATCGATCTGCTGCTCTGCAAAAGCTACCAGAATGGCCAGCCCCCAAGCATACTCTCTGGAAGAGCGTGCATACTATGTTGTCCCCGTAGGTACATGCTACTGCTCTCCGAATTGCCTAAGGACACGTTGCGAAAAATACATCTCAATAATCAACGCAGTATGCACTGTCATGCTGATCAGGTAGCGGTACTGTCTGCATAAACTCAAGTGGTCATCCTCATCATCCCACTGCTCGCGATCTCTATACGACCTCCAGATAAAGGTCACCATGGTGTCAATCCTGTGCCGCCACCAACTTGTCTCGCCCATCTGGGTCTGCTGTAAAGCACCAGCATAATAATAAGCATAGGGCATCCCCTCGGCCAACTGTGGTCTCTCAATCGGTGGATGAAATATGGCTATGTGCTCCCATGCCCAGATCATCATCAAGGTAGTCCTGCAAGAGATACTCTTTGCCCTCTGGTACACAACCTCATGCAACTAATGGTAGAGTGTCCCCAGTAAACAAGGACCCCAAGCATACACTATCTTATCTGGTCTCATCCCTACCAAGACATCTCCCCAGGCAATAGGGAATCTGTGTCCCTGACGGTTGGGAATCAAAATACCGCCAATCAAGGTCACCAAGAAAGCATCAAAATGACCATAGTGGTCTGCCATGAAATCCCATCAGATCTCGTAGCCCTGGATGCCAAGTTCAGTGCCCTCATCATGATAATATGCCCTGAAGGTCTGCTCACCATGGTGAGGGTCATAGACGATCCGCTATCCTCGGATCGGCACCCGTAAAATGCGGTAGACATCCTCAAGTGTAATAGTAGCCTCTCTCATTGGTAGGTGAAAAGAACAGGTCTCAAAATGCCAACGATCACACAACACAGTCAGTAGTCCCCTATTCGCCTGAATGGTGGGCATATAGGCGACATGGAACAAACCTAACCGCATCAAACATCACCGCTCTTGCGGGCTCAACTGATCAGCAAACCTAAAGGTCATCAGTGTGCTCTCTCAGGTGTAAATCGGGGAAAGCTGTCTCTGCAAGAAGCCAATCAAAGGGTCAGTACCCTTTGCACAACTATCAGTATTATCAAAAGTATTTAGGGTTTTGCAAATCTTAAAAATCAGCCCTAGCCAAAGTCAACTTGAAATGCATCGCAAAACATCGAATGCGTCGTTTAAAGATTCAAATGCGTTGCAACATGACAATTGCGTCGTTTGATTGATCAAATGCATCACATCAGAGCATTTGCGTCATGAGAATTGGCATTTTTTCGCAAAAATGTGAATGCGTCGCTTAAACGATCAATTGCGTCGCAAATAAACAAATGCGGCATTCCAATGATCAAATGCGACTCAAATAGGCGAGTGCATCTCATATTTTGTCAAATGTGTCGCAAAGCCTCATCCTGCCCTATTTTACCATGTCATTTGCATTGCGACGCATCAAATGTGTTGAACGCGAAGACGAATGCGGCTTACGTGAACGCATATGCATCACAGCGCATTTGTTGTTTGTCCTAGAAACCTAGTTTTAGCACACAAAATGAAAAAATTACAAAGTGGGATAGGGGTACATACCACTGGCTCTGGGCCCTCTGGCCGCCTGAATGTCTGTACAATCTCACCGCGATGCTCTGTCACTAGAATCACCATTCTCGCCGTTGTCCTTTTCGCTCTGAGCTCCCAAAATTCGCAAGGTGAATAGTAAGAATGAATTGAATTTTACCTCATTTGTCAACCTATTTATAAGGTCAAAATGACATTTCTCAGCTGGGTCATTACTGGAGGCTCATTTGGCCAAGTTTGACCACCCCGTTGGCTGTCTTAAACATGTCAGAATCTGAAATTGGCTGCGCCATTGTTTTTCTAGTCATCAAATTGACTTATCGGGACCCTTTCCAAATTTTTCTGCCGCCCACCCAAAATTTGAAAAATTTCCCAAGGGGCATTGATACTCTATACCTTCACTGGGGCACGACTTTGACTTATTTTCTTTGTCACAACGCGACATGCTACATTATGACAAAGAGGGGCAAAATGTAGACACTAAAAATTGTCCTAGGCTTGCGACTTCTAAATTCTCCATCATCCCCCCTTTTGGCTTTGATAATTAAATAATTTTTAATTATTTAATTATTTTCTAAAGTCATATGTCTTCTATTAATTAAATAATTTTAATTATTTAATTAATTCATTCTATCTTTATTTCTTGCTTGATTAATTAAATAAATTTTATTTATTTAATTACGCCACTAATTAAGTCCTCTTCTTTCTAAAATTAAATAAATTCTTATTTATTTAATTTTTATCCACCTTCCACTATAATTAAATAATTAAATAATTATTTAATTAAATAATTATTTAATTCAAAATAATTCATTTTGTCACATTCCTCTATAATTATATAATATATTTATTATTTAATTATTCATTTGCCACCTAGATTAAATAATTTTTATTATTTAATTTCTCCTATAACCTCTTTGTTTGTGTCAATCTTATCTTCTACATCAAATCTTATCTCTTGACATCTCATTTAATTTCAGCCCTTGATTGAATTATTTTATAATTCAATCTTGGCCATTCATTTATTGACATTGCCCTAATTTTGACCTAACCCTAGTCCATACTACAACTTTCAATTTTGGCCATTGATTAAGACATCTTATTGACATTCAATCTCATTCGTCTGTTCAAAATGGCATTTTCTATAAAATGCCATTTTCCTCTCATTTTTGGGGAGAGGCATTAGATTTTAGACATTAGAGGCATTAGATATTACACATTGAAAATTGTAGCATTTGTCATCTTACTTCATTTAGTCTTGGCATATTTAGGCATAGGCATTTCACTCATATTGTCATAGGCATTAGGCATTTAGACTTTGATCAAATCCTTCAAAGCTTGGTGTAGGACTTAGACTTTATTTACAGATTTCTTGCATGTCAAATCTGAGGGCAACACATCAACCAGCAAGCTAGAAGGTGTTACAAAAGTGAATCATGGAGGTCTCAACAGTTTTCTGGTATAATCGTTCTTTTGTTTACTTCCATTGTATTTTGTAATTGCTTTGGGTTTATTGTCTTCATTGATTTATCTAACCTCAAATCTAGCCTAAAAATAACCCTTAGTTACACTTCCTACTGAATTCCATCCAAAAGAGAGCACAATCACCCTATACAGAACTGTACAGTTCAAGGAAACATCAGATTTCTGGTAAAAATAAAAAAAATATCAAGGAAATAATGAATTTTAGTGATCTTCTAAGTAAAACATCTCCAACCTCAACCTTGAACCATGTGAGGCATTTTTAAACACAAATACACCCAAGTACCTTGTCCCAATTGACTTCAATCACCAAAGAAACAACTTTTCAAAAATATAACCGTTGTCATTCAAATTTGTTGCAATTGTGCAACTTACAAATTTGACAACTTTTCCATTTTAACTCTTTATTGCACTATAAACTCCCTAATCACCTAAATGAAACAAAAATTACCTCCCTGGACACTAGAATGGCCTTGACATGGCCTTATTTCATCTAAAGACTCAAACTTTCAAAGAAACCAAACTAAGATTCCCCAATTTCATGTCTTGGTCATGGTGTGCTTGCACCAGATTCTTTGATCAAAAGTTATAGATTTAGACTATGCATGGTAAATTTATGCTAGGAATGGTCCTCTTTTGCACCCAAACATGCATAATCGCTTCGAGCTACGCTCAACTAGCTTGATCCCTTAAGGGTCCAAAATGCAAAAGGACAACAATCTTTGCCAGGGTATTACTCAGAAATTGTGACACTTACGAATCTTTGTCTGAGCCTATGACATCATGTTGGGCCCCTCTACAATAACCTCTCTCGGTTTTTGTTATCTTGGACTGGTTTTTCTATGTTGTCTAGTTTTCACTTGATAAAAGAATTGTCAAATGCAAACAACGCAAAGTCGCAAAGTGGTGCAACTTTCGTTCTGCAACTTGTGTGACTAAACAGACTTTTCCAACACATCTAAATTGGTATTTTTATGCTAAGTATGGTCCTCTTTCACACCCAAACATGTGGAATTGCTCCAAGCTACGTTCAACTGGATTGATCCCTTAAGAGTCCAAAATGCAAAATGACTACAAACTTTAGAATGTTGTTACTCAGATACCGTGACACTTAGAAACTTCTCATTTGATCCTTTGGGATCATGTTGGGACCCTCTACAATAACCTCTCTTAGTTTTTGTTATCTCAGAGGTATTTTTCTTGTGGTGACAAATTTTCATGTGGGGAAAAAGTTTTCAAATGCGAGTAGTTGAAAGTTGAAAAGTGGTGCAACTTTCATTCTACAATTTGTGTGACCAAACAGAATATTCCAACGCATCTGAATAGGTATGTTTATACTAGGCATGGTCTTCTTTTGCACCCAAATATGCGGAATTGCTTTGAGCCACGTTCAACTGGATCGATTCCTTAAGAGTCCAAAGTGCAAAATGGCTGAAAATTTCAACATGTTACTCGAATACCATGATGCTTAGAAACTTCTCGTCTGATACTATGAGATCATGTTGGGCCCCTCTACAATAACCTCTCTTTATTTTCACTATCTAGGAGGCATTTTCCCATGGTGACAAATTTTTACTTGGGGAAAAAGTAGTCAAATGCAAGTAGTTGAAAGTTGCAAAGTGGTGCAACTTTCATTCTGCAACTTGTGTGACCAAAAAAACTATTCCAACACATTCAAATAGGTATGCTTATGCTATGCATGGTTCTTTTTCACACCCAAACATGGGGAACTGCTCCGAGCTACTTTCAACCAGATCAATCCCTTAAGAGTCCAAAGTGCAAAATGGCTGCAAACTTCAGCATGTTGTTACTCGGATACCACAATGCTTAGAAACTTCTCATTTGATCCTATAAGATTGCTTTAGGACCCTCTACAATAACCTATCATAGTTTTTTCAATCTTGAAGGTATTTTCCTGTAGTGGTGAATTTTTACTTGGGGAAAAGGTTGCCAAATGCAAGTAGTTGAATGTTTCAAAGTGGTGCAACTTTCATTCTACAACTCATGTGACCAAACAGACTATTCCAACACATCCATATAGGTATATTTACGCTAGGAATGGTCCTCTTTCACACCCAAACATCCGAAATCGCTCTGAGCTACATTCAACCAAATCGATCTCTTAAGAGTCCAAAGTGAAAAATGGTTGCAAACTTCAACATGTTGTTATTCGGGTACCGTGATGCTTAGAAACTTATCATCTGATCATATGGGATCACATTGAGCCCCTCTACAATAAATTCTCTCAATTTTTTCCATCTTAGAGGCATTTTCTTGTGGTGGAAAATTTTCACTTGGGGAAAAAAGTTGTCAAATGCAAGTAGTTGAAAGTTGCAAAGTGGTGCAAATTTTGTTTTGCAACTCATGTGACCAAAAATATTGTTTCAACACATCTGAATAGGTATGTTTACACTATACATGGTCCTCTTTCACACCCAAACATAGGAAAATGCTCTGAGCTATGTTCAACCAAATCGATCCCTTAAGAATCCAAAGTGCAAAATGGCTGCAAACTTTAGCATGTTGTTACTTGGGTATTGTGATACTTAGAAAATTCTCATCTAATCCTATAGGATTGCGTTGGACCCCTCTACAATAACCTCTCTCAGTTTTCACTATCTCGAAGGTATTTTCCCATGGTGGCAAATTTTCACTTGGGAAAAAATTTGTCAAATGCAAGTAGTTGAAAGTTGCAAAGTGGTGCAATTTTCGTTTTACAACTCGTGTGACCAAACAGACTGTTCGAATGTGTCTAAATAGGCATGTTTACACTAGACATGCTCATCTTTCACAACCAAACACGCAAAATCACTTCGAGCTATGTTCAACTGGATCGATCCTTTAAGGGTCCAAAGTGGAAAAGGGAAGTAATCTTTGATGGGCTATTTCTCGAAAACCGTGACACTTATGAACTCTTCGTCTGAGCCTATGGGATCGTGTTGGGTCCCTCTACAATAACCTCTCTCGAGTTTTTTTAATTTTTTATCTTAGAGTCATTTTCCCATGGCATCTAGTTTTCATTTGGTGGAAAAAGTGTCAAATGCAAGCAGTGTAGTGGCCCCTCTATTGAATATTGTTGTTGCAGAGTAGTTGCACGGCCTGTATGACCTGATGGTGACTCCAAATTTATTTGAATTGTTTTTTTAGTGTCCTATCTATCATTTTGACTAATTTTGAGGCATTCCCATTGGGGTTGTAGAATCTTATTGAGTTTTCCTTGTAGGCGGGTCTAAAACTCCATTTTTAAGTTTTTGAAGACATAAAAATATGATTATGGCCCATTCCACTGACTGTAACTCATGTAGCTAAGTGGAATGGGCCCAATATGGTATGATTTAGTTGATTGAAATATTTTGGGAGTAGCAGAGGTCATTTTGGGGTTTGGGCTTGATGCCCCAGTTGTCAAATTTGAATGTTTGAAGTGAAATTTGATGGTTAAAGGTGGGTAGGTGAGGAAAAATATTGGGGAAGAAAATTTTGGTGATAGATTAAGCATGTGTAGGATATTTGAAGCATGTGTGATGCATTGGTGAAGTGTAAAGAAGTTGGGAAGTGAGATTTTCAGTAAACCCCTTTGTAACTTGCTAAAAATGAGGGTTTTGTATAAAGAGGACTTAGTGAGTGGTTCACTGGATAAAATTTGTAGATTTGGTGGTTTTATAGACTAGTAAATGACTATCCATAGGTATTTTGGGTTGGAAGATTGTTTAGAGGAGATTTTATTTGTAAATTAGACCTATTTGACTTAAGGGGATAGTGTAGAAGCATCCGTTTGAGGGATTTGTTCCAAAAGAGTTATATGAGTTTTATAGATATGTTTTGGTATGCCTTAAAGGGTGTCTGAAAATATAGTTGGTTAATGGGTTTGAGAGTGGATTTGTGAGATAGGTCCAAGAAACTAGGTCTATATACCTACAAGGCAAATAATGAAGTTGTGAAGAGAATCACCCTAGTTAGGGTTTTTGAGATTAAAGGCTTGTTCAAGAAATTAGTTGAGTTTATGATTGGTAATTGAAGGACTCTCTACTCTACATCACTTCTCTCCCATTGCAATTTTGGGTGGATTATTACTTTCAAAGTATTGGGAATGCTTTGCCTATTTTCTAGTAGGCACTTGCCATTCTAGAAGGCTTTGCTGGAAAAACAATGACAGACAACTGAGAGGGGGGGGTGAATCAGTTGTCATAGAATACTTAATTTTTTCAAAATTTTTATCTCAGATCTAATGAAAGAACAATAAACTAGAAACAATCAACACATTAGAAACACAGAGAACAAGATTTTTTATGTGGAAACCCTGTTAGGGGAAAAACCATGGTGGATGATAGTCCATAATATTATACCCTATTATAAGTATAATGAAAAGTAATGGGAATGCACATGCATTTAAGCACACTTCCTAGAGCTCACTGCTCAAATACAAGAGGGCTCACTACCCAAGGAATACACAACAATTCAAATTAGATCCGCATAGTATGAACTAAGAAAATAGGTTCTACAAAAGCTTGATTACAGTTCTAGTTAAGCATATAAATACTTCTTCACACTTCACTCAAAATTCTTCACATTTTTCTTTGCAATCGAATGAATAGATCACTATTCACACACTTGCACTTTCTCTGGCTCTTCCTCACCTTTTTTTCACACTAACTTTGCACAAATAACCACTCTTATATATTTGCAACCTGGATTTACATCAACAACTTCGTCGGCCCAAATTTACAAATAAATTTTTAATGTGAATCAAACACCATTGGCTAATATTATGATGCAACCCAAAACAATATCCTTGAGCATGCCAAACATTCAAATTAAATCTCTAATGATCTGCAATACGCTACAACCATCATGTCAACCAAGAACATGAAAACCTGAACACACACGGGAAAAAATATTCAACCATGAGTAGAACGATCAATGAGGATGTACAACAATGATAAAGAATGATCTAGAAGCATCCACAAGAAACAAGAACTATCAGAGAGGCATCCGAAACAACAAAAATTACCAGAATCACATAAACTTCAATCAGGAGCACTGATAGAACCCACAAAATACTGTCATAACACAATTGTCCATAACACAATCAAATCTTCACGCGGACCTCTAGAACTTCTGGTGGATAGACTAGATACTCTCAGCAATAAACCCTTTAGTCTACAATAATTGATCTTCAACGTATTGAGCAAGACACCTTCACGACCTTCACTATTCCATTGGGAACCTCCAACACTTTTTTTAACAGTTTTCTCAATATCCTCAAAATATACAACCTTCAATACAATAGTGCTAATAGTGTTGACATCAATGACAACCACATATCAAAAATACAATCACAACATCCAATAGGCTCATCTCTTGATATATTTTATACTCATTCTTAATCAATTATCAAGTTAATAATTAGTGCATTTATTTATAGTTATTCTTTTCTTTTCAATTTTTGCAATTTTGGAATTTGTAACTTTACTAGTATTCCTAGAAATATTGAAGTTGTTTAACATCACCTAATAAAGTTGTTTACCATCAATCAATTAATATTCAAGAAAAACCATGAAAAACAACAATGATCAATGCTAAGGATAACCAATTAATAAGTATACATGTGAATAATTCAAGCATATACATGTGAATAAGGGAAGCACAAGTAGTCAAAAACATGTAAGCCTTGAAGTATACACACGAATACATAGTATACACAATTAATATAGAGTATATGCATGAATACAAGTTATACACATGAAAACATGTAAGCCACAAAGTATACATTGGAATACAGATAAGTCACAAAGTATACACGTAAGTTGTAAAGTATACACTTGAATACACGTAACTCATATCTATTGAACCATGGATTTATAATGAAAATATGGACACCATCGATAAAAAAGATTTGTATTAAGAAAATATCCATGTAGGAATACATTAATATATGTCGATATAAGTGTAAAATATATGTACAAAATAGCCATATAGGATTACAAGAATTCCATATAGGCATACAATTTCAAATTTATCCAATACAAAATATGTACAAAAATGCCATATATGCATAAAACAAAGGGCTCTGGAATCAAAAGTCATCGCTCTCCATGCTCTCAAAATAAACTCTTGCCCTTTTCTTGTCGATCAGATGGCGATATGTCTATCACTCATTTATGTTGTGGTCGAGGAGTGCTCCTGGTGCTCCTCCTAGGGTTTAGTTCTTGGTCAATTCTTATCTATTACAATAAGAAGTAAAGACATTAATATATAGAAATTACATTAAAAAAAATGATATATTTAACAAAATAATCACTTATCGCCATTTTATGATCACTCTCCATGAGGGAAATATTCAAATGCCCATGCTGAGGTGTGCTGAAGCCCTGTATAAACCATCCGAATAGAAATTAAACTACAAATCAATAATGGTTTGATTTTTCACTAACTAACATCTATAACAACGAATGTAAATTGAAATTTAGTAATTTTCCTCATACCTCCCCTATCAGAGCCATCGAGGATTCTATAGCAGATGAAACACTGATATCCATTTCAATTTGAACATTCAAAGGTGTCTCCACTTGCAACATCTAAAAATAAAACAAAAAATTATTCAATCATGAAAACTACAATAGTGATCCACATCATGAATTATAATGTATGAGATAATGAACAAAATTTTGAGTACTTATTAAACTATATCTTTCTAACTATCATGCTTACTAGTTACCCTATCCATATCTTGTTCGAAAACACATGATTTTAGGCTTTTACCCATAGCAGCAAGCTGGTGAACCGTTTGATAAAATGCTTTCGTAGACATGTACGATAATTGTGGTGGCATAGAGAAGGCAGTGAACTATTTGAAAAAATGCATCAAAGAAATGGGGTCTCATGGTGATGGAATGCCATTACAAACAAATGCATGTCATGGCATTCCATCACCATAAGAATGCATTTCTTTTAGACATTTTTTCAAATAGTTCATTGCTTTCTCTATGGTATTATTGCTTACTATCATGCTTTGATAGAAATTTTTCCAAGCATCCATAGTTTGTTGGAAAGCACCTATTTTAGGCTTTTAGCCATAGCAACAAGGAAGTGAGTAGTTTGATAAAATGCTTTGGTACACATGTATGGAAAATTCGGTATCATAGAAAATGTGGTGAGCTATTTGAAGAAATGTCTCAAAGAAATGTGGTCTCATTGTGATGGAATGGCATTCCATCACCATGAGATCACATTTCTTTGAGGCATTTTTTCAAACTACTAACTTCCTTGTCTATGCTATTGCTTACTATTATGCTTTGATAGATTTTTTCCAAGCATCCATAGTTTGTTGGAAAACACCTTTTTTAAGCTTTTAGCCATAGTAGTGAGGAAATGAACTATTTGATAAAATGCTTTGGTAGACATGTATGGAAAAGTTGGTAGCATAGAAAAGGCAGTGAGATATTTGAAAAAGTGCCTCAAAGAAATTGGGTCTCATGGTGATGGACATCACCATGAGACCACATTTCTTTGAGGAAATATTTTCAAACAACTCATTGCCTTGTCTATGCTATTGCTTACTAGTATTATTTCATATATTCCTTCTGAGCATCCATAGGATAGAAAAGGCAGTGAATTATTTGAAAACATGTAGACTTATTACTTATGCTATGTGAAGTAATTGCATCACTGCTTATGTTGAATTTCTAAACAACTTTATTGTAGTTGAATTTTTGTCATCTATCAACATCTAGTTATTAGTTATGTAGTGTGAAGTAATGCTTTGAGTTTGTAAGATGTGCAATGCAATGTAATCAACTATATAAATATAAAATACACAAATGTATTAAGTACAATTCATTAGTTAAACTCTTTATTCTATTACCTACGTGTAGGTTTGACTAAATCCACTAGCACTGGGAGGTGTTCCCTCAAAACCTCCAATATTAGCCTATTGAACATCCAAAATCACATATTAAAATACCATTCATAAAACAATTCTATTAACATGTAATAAATTTATAATTTTTTGCTAGTTACATACCTCAATGGTAGGTGCAGTGGAGAAATAAGCAGGTGTGGGGCTTGTGTATCTAGTATCAACACTGTGACCTTGCAATTTTATTAAAATCATAAAACTAAATTAGTTAATCTTGCATTTCAAAATCAAAATTTAATAAATTAAATTCAATGAACATGCTAACTTTTACCTGAGTATCAATGCCATAGGCCACATGCAAAATGTCAGCTACCCTTTCCATCTCCATAGCTGCAAGAACATCCTACGTAGCAACCTCCTGAGTGTTGGTGGGGTCATATGAATAAGTCGCCCAACAAGATTGACATAAATGGGATCGAAGCCCACCACTCGAAGACTCCCCTGGATGGTGCTATAGAATAGGGCTGCATGCTGGATGAAACTTTGGGTCAAAGAGTTGATGGCCTGCAAAGTCTCTATGTCAACACTCTCCTTCACGACGAAAGGGATGATGATGTGCTCATGAGGTGGCCTAACAAGAGGTTGTCTCCCTTGCCGTGTAGGATCCTATTGTGCACTAGGTCTATCTTGAGTCGACCCCCCACCTCTCCCCTAGAAGTCCCTCATATCAAGATAATTTGAGATATTTTTCAAGATGAACTCACAGTATAGTTTCCTAATGAAATACTATGGGACTTCACAATTGTTGCATGGTGGGTCATAAAAAACCATGCACCACCTATCCTAAAATAAAATTCTAATCTCTTGGTGGTGGCACCAATGAATAGGAAACCTCTTCACATTGAGGGAGAGATTTGCATTTGAATGTGGGTCAGTGAATAATGCACACAAATCAATTTTTTTAATTTTTAAATCTTTTACATCTTTATATGATAATTTATCTTGGTAATAATCCCTAGCCGCATGCCTCCTATCCTACCAACCAGTTAATTGTTTGCTGATTGAATATACATGTTTTAACATTTCTTTCAGTGAAGTTCCCAGGGTCATTCTTTCCGTGGTTGAACCATTTGATTCGTTAAACCTCCTAATTAAATCTTCAATTTGTTTTTTATTGTTCTTAATTTCCCTCATTAAGTTTTGTTGAGTGTTAGGAAGATGTTGAGGGATTGGTGGAGGAGATTGAGGTTGTGGTTGATTAACTTGAGGATTTTTTTGTTGTTGTTGTGCTTGTTTAGGATTTTGTTCCTCTTGCTGTTGTTGTGCTTCTTGAGGATTTTGAGGAGGGTTTGCAGGTTGATTAACATCTACAAATTCAAAAAATAAATATAAAAAACAACCTAAAACTAAAAAAATCAAAACAAAAAATAGACAATCCTTACCTCTCACACCTCCTCATCGATGTGGTGGCATCCTCAGGATGAAACAGCAATCGTTGATGAATAATTTTGCAAAATGCCTCCTCCCAAAATGTGAGCGTGAAAAATTGGGGTTTTGGCCGCAGGCAAGAGAAAAAACACAGTCAAATGCAAGAATGAATTTGATTTTTTTTTTTGTTGCTTTTAATAGGTCATAACACGAGCGTGTTATAACACACTCATGTTATGGGTTCATTGTTTCCAAGCCTTAGGCTCGACACACCAAGCCACAACACGAGTGCGTTATGAGTTTTCGAAACTTTTTAAAAAAGTTGGCCACAAATTGGCTACCCATCTTCATGCACCCGCCCAAACCTGTGATATGTCAATAATCTAAAACTTGTGTGCTAAATTATGCAATATGTTATAACTTATCAATAGTCAATCTAGTCAATTGAATATATTAAAAAGTGATTTGTATATGAATATCAAGTATACCTCCCATCTATCAAGATTAATCTTTAGAGGGTGCTCAAAGTAATGAGGATCAACACGAATAGAACATAACCAAACTATTACTTTCCAACCTTTTGGAAACTTGTAAACTGTTATAAAAAAAACCGAATTTAATTTTCTACTTACTTTACTAATCTATTGAGAATATCCTACATCAATTTTTTTTTCATATTTTTTAGAAAAAATGAAATACCATTGAACTTTGTGTCCTTTTCCAAAGTTCTAAACATAAAGTGTGCTACATTTGCAGGTCTCATAACTTCATCAATCACCTCCATACATGATATAGACATTAGATGATAGAATTGGCATCATACAAATTAATGTGAATACTTAAAAATTAATAAGAACCAATGTGCATACTTATAAATTAATCCAATGAACCATCCAAATCTGCTCTACTCTTTATTGTGTCAAGTATTTCCTCATGGTTAGACTCATGCACCTTCCACAAGGTCTTGTTCAAAGTTCTACCCACAAATTTTATCAAATGAACATTGGGTGCCACAACAAGGTTTGAGTAATGAAGAATATTCTAATGCTTGTTGATGGAACCCCTAAGAATTTTTTGTTCCATTTCTAAATTCTCTAAAATTTAGGCAGTTTCAAGTATTTGGACTTATGGTTTTGGTCCGCTATCAATGCCTTGGGATTTTGTTGTAAAAAAAAAACCCTTAAGTCTTTGTCCTTGTCAACGTTATAATTTGTCGTTGACCTGTTGCCACCGGTTCTTAGTCAGTTAAGTTGCGACTTGAGTCATTGCAGCCCATGAAGTTACTAGCCCCTTATGCCTAGGCAAGAAATACTTTTATTTTATAAGGTTGACTAATCGACCTTGTTTGTAATTTACATCCTTTGAAACATTATGGTTTAATTCCTTTGAGGCATTTTCATACGTGGTCCTAGGCATCCCCCTTCTTGAAACAACTTGTGAGCACACGCAAAATTGTCCCACTTAAGTCTTGTCTACCACTTTTTCTCATCGCTCATCATAGATAGCTTCTTGAATGTTTGACTTATATTAGTGATGTGCAATAAGTTGTGTTTCCTTTGTATCACTAGATGCTTCTCTAACACTAATTGCCTTTGGGTCCTTTTCTTTTAATTCACAATGCGCGATGGCCTTTATAGTTCTTTATGATTCTTTTCATCACTTATCACTGATAGCATTGTGCTTACCTTTTTGAAATGGGCAATAACTGATGTGGTATTTTGTTCTAATGTGTTGTCGCTATTTTGAGGCCTTAAAATGGGTGATACATTTTATGCCTTTAATTTTTAAATAGGTACATGTGGCCCGATCTTGTTCCATCGCTACCTTTCCTTTGTCACTGATGTGATCTAGAATTTGAAACATGAATCAACGATGCGCAATGTAAGAAAAAGATTTGTCAAAAGTGGACTATGATCCATTGGTTGAGATTTCATCATGCCAATGCTCACATCGCTGATAGAACTCCAGAGAAGGAAGGAAAATCCATGATGCATGATGGAATTTTGAGGGAGTATTCTCTTCACTGCTAACTCTTGGCGCCTCACCAATTTAATTGAAGGGGTATGGGCTTGAGTGGCAATACATGATGGCTATCAAATTAGAGATGACTAATGAGATTAACTAGAGATGTGGTAGTTTCCTGAGGTGGTATTATCATTTTTGAGGTAGAAGTTAGAAAAGCTATGAGCAATGCTTGAGGAACGCCATTGATTGTGTTTTAAATCCAAAGGGATTGATGACCCAGATTCAAAGTTGAGCGGCTAGTTGTTAGCTCGTGTGAGCGAGCCTTATTTAATCATTAATGGCTACACGCTCATGTTGTTATACTTAATGAGGATTTCCTATAGTTTTATCTCACCATTTGCAGCCATTAAGAGTTGACAAATTATTTTGGAGCTTGGGGAGAAATGTGTGGGTTTGGAGCTAGTAATTGTAGAGGCAGTGAGATAGTTTCCTAGCTAAGTGGGCATTCATATATTCCTTGTTCCAATCATGCATTGAGTTGGATTATGAGTTTCAAATTCCTAAGGTAGTAAGAGTTTTAATTGTCTGCAATTGTTACTTGGGTTGGTAAAAAACTATGGGTTTGAGGTTTATTTTCTACAATTTCATTTTGAGAGCACAAACTAGTGAGTTTTTTTGCAAGTGAAGGTTCACTATTCCTTGTCTTGTCTCATGTGAGAATGAGTAAGCCTAGTGAGTCTATCCAAATAGTCAGGAGGTCCAAGAGACTTAGTTTGCTTTATTCCTAGAAAAATGTACCTAAAATTGAACCTGGCACGCCAAGAGCTCCTGCAACACCAAAGGGTAGGAGGAGTGCCTGCGGTAAAACTAAGGAGGGTGATGTTAGGATAAATTACCACCCACAGAATAGAGTTGTTGGTCGTGACTAGGAAGAGTCTAGTGGAAAAGTGGCTAAGTCCTATGGGAAGAAGAAGAATACGTACCGCAAGGCTTATGATTCTTATATGGGAAAGCATAACTCTCCCATAGAGGTTTCGGCTAGCCCTTTGGGTGATGGAGATACTGAACCAGAGTACAACTTTTACCTTCTTACTCTGACATGTTGAGAGGATTCTAATGATGGAGCGATAGTAGCTTCTCCAGTTTTAGAAAGAACACATAGTGGGTGGGCATACTTTGAATCTAAATAATTAGAGTAGCACCCCAATTTTTTAATTTTTTTATGACACCACCACCATGGTGGTGGGCTCGTCCTCTTCTACGAACGTCTAATTTTTTGTCTTTGGTGTTGACATGGATTTTTTTTTGGTTGGTGTGAGGGAGAGGTGTGGGAAATCCTTGCTTCACTAGCAAATATGCCTTTTCCAGTTAATATATAAGTTTTTTCCTTAGATGATGATGGAGAATCTTCTTTGATCGACGTGGCAATGGATTTTGGAACTGCTCCAACAATGAATGATTCCTTTTGAAAGGTTGGTTGATCCTCTCCAATGAATAATATGGAATTTTGTCTTTTTCTTCCCCCCCATTTCGCAATGACTAAATGTAACCTCCTAGGGAATCTTTGAAATTGAAATTAAATTAACTATCAAATGCAAATGCAATTGAAATTATAATTTGGCCTGATGCTTGTCACTCCCATATATCTATAAATGGGATTTCAAGGCCAATTACATGGGAAGTTAGTTGGTTGTTCTAGAATTGATTGCAAAGAGAATTGTAAAGGATACTGAACATTTTAGTGTTAAGTCTTAGGTTTGAGTCTACTAACATGTATATGAAGTCCTGATAGTAATACTAGAAATATAGAATAAATTAGTGCCAATTTGACACCATTTTCTCTCCTATGTACTATTTTATAAACTATAAGTAATATAATCAAGGGTTATCTTATTTGTCTCTATAGAACTCCAATCCTATACCTACACAAACATAGCAAACAAACACAATATTAGATCAAATGCAAGCAAGAATCAAGATTCCCCATGAAATTCATCTACAATGCTCAAAAAGGAAATAAATTGAAGAACAAAAGAAAAGAAATTGATTGAAATCCTATTTGAACAAGAAAACCCTCAATCCCATGGGGGAATTGGTGCCAATTTGATGTGAAATTTGGCCTTTTCCCAACTCCTATGCAAGCTTGATGCAGATTTGATGATGGTTGAAGCTCCTTGATGAAATTTTGGCATAACCTTGCTATGAAACCATGAAAATGATGAACACTTGATATGAAATGGATAAAAATAGCTCTCAATGTCGAGAGAGTAACTTTTCTCTAAGTTGTGGATCCAAAATACAAAGGAAAGCCTTTTATTTATAGAAGGACAAGATGGAGGAAAGAGCAAAATGAAGCAATGTGGGATCATTCAACATCCAATGGGAAAGTGCCACTTGTCAAGATGTGAATGGAGGAAGCTTGAGAAAATTTTGATGAATGTGCACAATAAATGAAATTAGGTGGAATTTGAAAATCATGAAATGACTTATTAGAGGGAAAAAGAATGAATTAAGTGCCACTTGGCTCAATGCACAAGGACATGTAAGAGGGAATGAATGTCTCTTTGGAAGGACAAATCCACTTAGAGGGATTTTCAAACTTGGAAGAATATTCCCCTAAATATGCCAAGTTGAGAGAAAATAGGGATTTAATGTATTTTCATGTGCAAGTGGAAAAATATAGAGGAATTAGATGATTAAGATTAAATTAATCAAGATTTAATTAATTTAATGAGGGATTAGGTGATGTGACAATTTGATTTAGAATTTTGGGTTGATATAAATCAAAGTTGAGGAGAGTATGATTTAGATTTAATTAAATTAAAAAACTTTGATTTATTTAATTAAAGAAGATGGTGTTAGATTAAATTAAACAAGGTTTAATTTATTTAATTTAATGAGATGACTTTAGAGATTTATTCAAATAAAATGAATTATTTAATTAAAAGGGGGGTTAATCAAATAACATTGATTTATTTAATTAACAAGAGAGAATGACTTAATTAGATAAATGATGATTTATTTAATTAAGGGGTGAAGGGTGATGATTTAGCTAAGAAGATGATTTAGGATGAAACGATGTTAGTAATTAGGATCAAGTGTGTTAGTATATTTTCCATGTCTACATTTTCCCCCTCTTTGAAGCAAAGTACTTATTGCGTTGGTTCAAAGAATAAACTATCTTGATCAAAATTAAAAAAAAATCAATTTTGAAAATTGCCCCATTGCTGTCTTGGCGGATGAATTATGCAAATATACTGCCCCCTCGAGAGATCGGATGAAAATTTGGATTTTTGGGTGAACTCTCGAAAAAAGAAAAGGTTCCTGACGAGTCCAAAAGGGCTCTAGGATGCCAAAAAAATGTGATAAATCATGAAGAAATGATGCAAAATGACACCTGGTTACGTGAAAATGGGATCAGGGGACCAAAACCCTAGCTGGACGGACAAACGGGGTCAAAAAACCTAGTTTTCAGGCTTAAATAGGCCTCGAGGGGCCATTTCCAATTCATTTGCACACATAGCCCTTTGATATTTTGTAGTTTTTAGCTCTAAACCCTTCCAGAGATGGTGCAACAACAGCTTCACTGACACATTTGGATTGAGTTTGCACACACCAGAGGCTACCCGACACTGGACCACCGGTGAATCCACTTGACTTTACCTTGTTTTTTGATTTACAAATGCATTTATTAGCTTAGGAATTTAGGTTTTTACCAGCGGTCCAATATAGCACCACTTGAAAGTTTGTTTCGGTGTCGTGCGACCTCAAACTATGCCACAGTCATGACACCGCAACGTAGTTTGGAGTTTAGATTTAAACTACAAATTGAACCAGATGTGTAAAGTGTGCTACGACAGGCCTCTTTGGCATTTAGGGTTTTTCATTAAATTGAATCGTGCCTCAAACTGCAACGTTGCAATGGAGCTTGAGAGTTTAGGGCTCCTAGCGGCGCAATTTGGAACTTTCAAACTACACACTCACAAACAATGACACATATGTTGTTTCAGGTATGCTGGGGAAAATCATGATCACTATTTTTGATGAATTTTAATGTGATGGCTTTCCTGATGTGGGTGGAGGTGGGGATCCTTCATTCATGCAATTATAGGTCAAAGATACTTTTTGGCATTTTGGAGGGTATGCCCGAGCGGCAGCAGGAGCACCTAGGGGTGATCAAACTTTCATACATTGCTTTTGCACCACCAGTGAGGACCCATTTAGGGATGATGACAATGCTTGCAGAGCGATGGCACAGTGATACATCCTCCTTCCACCTTCCGATAGGAAAATCCATGGTCACACTAGAGGATGTGTGGCAGATACTTAGATTACCCATCCATGGAGAGTGCGTGATATACGATGTGGTTGCTAGGAGGGAGGCCTGCTATGACATGATGGGCCTTGATTAGATTGTCTTTTGTGAGGGCTAGATTGAGCTGGAGTGTCATAGGCCTATTGTGTCACCCTTTTGCTTTGTTATAGTAGCTATCATATCGGGTCTTGTTGCACCAGATCAGTGGGGCCGATATTTAAGTCATGGATGGGGGCTCACTTGGGAGTAGATGGTCTAGTGATGAGTATGCTTTGTGTGGGGGCCAGTACTGTTGGCCTCATTGTATAGATATTTACATTAGTTTCCATACATTGACAACAAAGCCATCGGGGTTGGGGTCACACTCCCCTACATTTGGGCCTGGAGCACATTGCGGTGCTCCGTTCAACGGTTGTTGCAGTCGATATGGAGCCAGATGATCTAGTTTTTTGGTGGTACAGTTGAGGTGTTTCATTCACACACACAGGATAGCATGAGATTCCTCATTGGAGGAGAGTCCTTGATGACATGCGAGATTTCACCTGGCAGCCATATCTTGGATGGCTCGCATGATACGATGATGTGCAACAACTCTTTTTTGCTCGGCAGGATAGACTTATGTAGGGTAGGGAGCACATGATGATAGAGAGATACTTGTCAGGACACGTGCAAAGATAGTTTGGGGAGCCTCAAGATAGACTCGATGACTAGTATGTGGTGATATTTGCACGTACTATGAGGGAGTCCTCATGTGGCTGCTACATACCTACAGCTAAGGTAGTACAAAGTTTCATGCAACTGGTGGCTACACCATGGCCATACAATCAGGGTTAGCCCGATGTAGGTACTACTTAGGCCTACAGAGATTGGTTCCAACCACCTCTCAGATTTATAGTGCTAGGGACACCATCAACACGACATAGGACCAGAGGTAGAGGAGCAGGATGAGGCCAAGGCCAGGAAGGCCGAGGGGATGGAGACAGAGACAGGGTTCAAGGAGGAGGTGGGCCACCTCATCAGCCAGATTAGGGCATGGGGCCACAAGATCAGTAGCCAAATTCACATGCAGATCAATAGAGATAGGATCAGGATCTGAGGTGGTAGGAGTAGGACGGATAGGACAGACAACCACCACAGAGAGAGCAGGGATCTCCACTGCCACCTAGTCAAGGAGATGCTCAGATTGAGTAGTTGTAGGTATAGGTGGGAGGAATATAGGGATAGGTTGCTGCCTCAATCGTAGAGAGAGATCAGGCTATCCAGTAGAGGTCGGCTATAGAGCTTAGGGTAGCTCAGGAGATGGGCCATCATCAACAGCTTGAGAGCATGTCTGCTTCTTCCTCCTGGAGTTTAGTGTCGTTACGAGCATACAGGGAGGCAGTTATAGGTTGACTATTATAGGGTTCATTATCATCAAGCCATGTCCCGAGCATCCTAGGTCCTATACTTTTCACAGCAGACAAGTTACAGAGCCCTCAAGGACCATAGAGAGAGACAACTTGGCGAGGGCGAGGGAAGCTAGTAGTGTTAGCCAATTTTTTTGATCAGAGACACGATTCTTTTTGCACCCCATGGGATTTTTTTTATAGCCCCATGGGCACTTGTACCTTATGTATTTGATACACCCTTGATCCAAATTTTGTACCATGACAGTATATTATTTGATGATATATATGAGATGAGCTGATTTTGATCCGATGTATGCATTATGGATGGATTTTACTTTCTATATGTGATGGTTTACATGTGATGCAATGCAATGATGTTATATGATGCAATGATTTATGGATGCATTTCTTTTTCACTATATTTCTCTATGCACTTTTTATGATGTACGGATAATGGAAAATGTTATGATATGCAAATGCTTAGACTAACAAATCTATATTATGCACCTAATGGATGATGCAATATTTTTCTTTTTAGTACTTTTCTCATGTATAATATGGTGATGCACTTATGATTTTATGATGATGATATGATGTAGTGATATATCTAATGATATATGGAATGATGAATGATGTTTATGGCATGATTCCTATGTTATGATAATGCAAATGGATGGTATGTATGCATGTGATATGAATTTAATGATGAATATGGGATGGTTGCTTTATGCTTATATAATGAATGCATATGAGATGCTTAGAATAACCAATCTATATTATGCAATGATGCAAGTGATATGATAAATTCTTTCTATATTCAATATGGTAATGCAGTATGATAACAGTTTATGGATGCAAGATGGATGCACAGGTGATAATGATTTGCGATTAACTGTCATGGTACCATGTTATCGTGGAAAGAAGATAGAAGAAAAAAAGAGACTCTAGCAAGTCACGAGATGATGATGATGATTTTCTTACTAAGGAGTTGGGATTTTAAAAGGGCCAATTACCTTATGTTTGATAATACACATAGGCACGATGCATCAAGGTATAAAGAACCAAGATGGTGTTGCACCTAGTGTGATGGAATTTGACTTGACAGTTAGATAGGAGTACTCCTATTCACATCTGACATACGAAAACTTATTTAAAATGCAGTTCATATATTCTAAACATCTCGGACCAAAACATAGAAAGACAAGCCTTCCTATGTGGTCAACAAGATATCTAAAACACCTTCCCTACACCCAAACAAACCACGCATGACCAAGTTATATTACAAGAATATCCAACAAGCACAAAAGATAAAAAGATCATGATCATTTCCCCATTCCTTTCTCTCTAAATCCCTTCATTTGAGACATCATCGAGAGGTCATCGAAATGAGAGCAAAAAGATAAGTCCAAAGACAGATAAAGTAAACAAACAAGCTAATGTTCTTCATACCGCTAGCCAAGACTAAACTACGGTGATGCCTGATGTTGATGTCCATTGTAGGAAGGATACATCCTAGGACATGACAATATCAGATGATTGATTTGGGACTGATTGGATGATAGGCTATTGACATGAAGAGTTGACCAACTTGTCTATGTACTGACCTAGATTCGAGACCGTGACATTTAAGTTTTCACTTTTAACTTTCTAGACTTGTTCCCAACTGTTTCACCAAAGTTTGGGGATGATGATTGATTTATTGTGAGTGATGTTTATTTCGAGTGAGAGTGAGATGGGACAGATGGTTTTTTTCAAATATTTGGATGTTTTTGACGTTTTTGAAATGTTTTGAGGCTACTTTTGGTATTTTCAAGATTTTACAAATGTTTTGATTTTTCTAATTTTCAAATGTTTTGGGGTTTTCTGAGATTTTGACCAAGAGACCTATTCTAGGGGCCTTGGGGGTTGATCAATAGATTAGACTTTCCTACGTTATACATGCAAATACCATGTAGTTAGACTGACACAGACTCGATTATTGATGAGATATGAATAGATGGATTGCTAGTTTATTATGACGGACTCCTAAAGGACTAACCTAAGTGTCTCAGGGGAAGATCAAAGATCATCCTTGCCTATGTTCAAAGCTTAGAGATGACATAGTTCGACAAGATGACTCTATTTTTTTGACTTTTTGACTGACTTTTGACCTGTTTTTGGCTTTTTGATATTTTTTGAATGTTTTTGGATTTTGTGATTTTTTTGATGTTTTTTAGATTTTTTGATTTTATGATGTATTTAGATTTTCTAATTTTCTAATTCTTTTTGGATTTTTTGATTTTGGGATTTCAAGAATACATGAATTAGATCCGATGAGAACATGCCCCCAACGTGAAACAATAGACTACTTCAATATAGGCGGGACAAACTGACCTTGAGAATGGGTCAAGTAGTACTAGGAGGGATCATGACACGAACACATGACCAAGCTATGATGCGGATGCGGATGGGTGATGGATGGGGATATGGAATGTGATGGATGATGTAGACCAAGCCATGAAGATCCTAGTGGATGAAAAGTGCTTATTTAAGCAAGGTGCTTGTTTTCTAGGTTTTCACCAAGGTACTTGCCCAAAGAGCCACCGATGTGGTTTTCACTGGAGGATGATTTTTTTATTTACTATTTTTATGATTTTATGATTTTTTTGTTGTTACCAAGACACCTATTTTCCAGGGTTTCATCGGTGTAACCATTTTTTCCAGGACATTTTCTAATTTTTTTGTACCTCAGTTATGTACCTCGGTTAAGGCAGTCAATGCCTCCTTAGCATCCAGACATCGAAATAAGGTTCCTTCTATGCTCCTATAGTAAAGGGTTTCTCCTAGGATGACAAAATGAGAGGAATTTTTGACAAAAGGTTATTTTTAGGCTTGAGGGTAAGTCAGCGGGTAGGACCCCTATTTGCAAGTAGGTGTATACATCATGATACCAGGGATCATTAGGACCAATGATTTCACACACAAATTATGACTCTGGTACCTTGAATGCAGGTGAAAGAAGTTGCTCTACTAGGAATTCATGCTTTGGGACATTGCAAGGGATATCCAATAGGGATCCAATTGTCGCCATGGTGTCTACTACTCTATTGTTTGCTCTAGGTATATGCTCGAATGTGATCTTGATGAAGGATTCCTTAAGACTTTCCACCAATTTCTTGTATGGAGTTAGCTTGTCATGCTTAGTCTGATACTCATCATTCAATTGATTGATTATTAGTTGTGAATCCCCATATACCTTGAGAGCCTGTACATGCCACTACACTGCTATTCTGAGTCCTATGGTTATAGCCTCATATTTTGTGAGATTGTTTGTGCAAGGAAATGCCAACTTGTAGGATATTGGTATCCAATCTCCTTGTGGAGTGATGAAAAAGACCCTGGCTCGCGATCCGTGTTGCATGTATGAGCCATCAAAGTACAACTTCTAGTGGTCTACTATGTTCAAGTTGAAGATCGATTCATTAAGGAACTCTGAAATTAGCAGATTCTCTGAGTACATTGGTGCTTCTGCCAGTTGGTCTGCAATAGATTTTCCTTTGATGGCCTTACATTCCATGTACTCAATGTCATATTCTGATAGGATCATGACCCACTTGGTCATCCTTCCTGTGAGCATTGCTTTAGAAAGTAGGTATTTGAGCGGGTCGATCTTGGTGATGAGTTTGATTTTGTGTGTTAACATGTAGTGTCTGAACTTCTATGAGAAAAACACCATTGCTAGACAAGCTTTTTCAATGAAGCAATAATTTAACTCATGCCTTACCATGGTTTGAATGATGTAGTAGATAGCCCTCTCTATTTGGTTTTCATTGTGTTGAGCTAGGAGAGCACTGAGAGTTGCTGCTATTGCTGATATGTAGAGGATTAGAGGATTTCTTGGGATTGGTGGCATAAGCAATGGAGGTGTGAGAAAATACTCTTTGATTTTGTTAAAATCTTGATCACACTTGTTGTCCCATTTGTATACTATCCCCTTGTGGAGTAGGTGAGAATATGGGTTTGACTTCTTTGCTAGTTGAGCTATGAACTAGTGGATTGACTGGAGTCTCCCTTGTAGGCCTCTTAACTGTTTCAATGTCTTAGGTGCCTCCATCTTGAGGTTTTCCTTTACATTAGTGGGATCTATTTCAATTCCTCTCATAGACACAATGTATCCCAATAGCTTCCCTGATTGTACACCAAAGACACACTTCTTTGGATTAAGGTGGACCTTGTATTCCTCAAGCCTGTCAAAGATGGCTATCAATGTTGCTATGTGGTCCCATCTCTTTATGGATTTTTCCAATATGTCATCAACATAATATTCCACAGTCTTATGGATCATGCCATGAAAGATTAAGGTCATGGCCCTCTGATATGTTGCTCCATCTTTCTTTAGGCCAAATGACATCATGTTCCAACAATATGTCCCCCATGGACAAGTAAAAGTTGTTTTGTGTAGATCTTCTTTGGCTATCATGATTTGGTTATACCCAGAGAATCCATCCATCAGTGAAAACATCTCATGTCTCGCGGTCATATCTACAATCATATCAATGTTAGGAAGTGGGAAGTCATCCTTGGGACATGCTTTGTTGATGTTTCTGAAGTCTGTGCATATGTAGATGCCCCCATCGGGCTTTGAAACATAAACTAGATTTGATACCCACTCTAGATAGTCGATTGGTCGTATGAACCCTGCATCAAGTAGCTTCTTCAATTCCATTTTGACTAACAAGGTTATTTGGGGATGCATTTTTCTAAGTTTCTTCCTGACAGGCTTTGCTTTGAGTTAAACTGCTAGATGGTGGACCACAATCTCTGGATCAAGCTTGGGCATGTCGACATAACTCCATGAAAATTTGACCTTTCTCTCCCTTAAGAAGGGAGCTAGGAGTTCTTGTTATTCTAACATCAGTGATTCAACATAAAATGTGATATGAAAAGTTTCTTCTATTCCCAAGTTGACTGGGTTGCACTTCTCGGCTAGAACCACTAAATTTTCTTGATGTAGAGCACTAAGAGGAAGATTGAATCCTTCATCCTCGGGTGCCTCAGAGAGGTTTTCATCATTAGATACGTCCTTTATTTTTACTATTTTTGGGTCAAAGAGTGCTACGGTGTGGTTTTCACTCAAAGACCTTGAGATTATTCTCAAATTTTTTCTTTTGTGACTAAAGGATCCAATCATCTCCCCATAGTAAGCTTGTGTGTCTAGAATGATATCAAACCCAACCTTGTGATCCCCGTATGGTACCGTGTTCTATAGTCCCATGAATTCTGAGAGAGATTCATCATTTTTGAAAGTGTCCAGAATTGGCAGTCCTCGTTGGTTGTAATCAATGAGTTGGGGGTAGACTAGGTTGATTTCATGGGTTTGACTGGTTGACTCAAATGACATGGTACTAATCATGAGGAGAGAGGAATTCTCAAAAAAGCATAGGTAAGTCAGTTATGGCATCTTCCTCATCACTACTACTATAGACATCAGTTATGTCAAATGTGAAGTTGTCTAAAGGCAGGCCAGTGGATACAGGTAATTGAAGGGAAGTTGTCATTTGATGAGGAGTTTTGACCTTCTTAACCAGGGGATTTCAGCCATGTATGGTTATACTCAAAAGGGTACATCCAAGGCCAAGATTTTTCATTTGTTTCCCAAGAATGATGGGTACTAGAAGTCCATTATCATTTTTTCCAAGCTTTTTGTTTCTGTCATAGCCCATTGCGAGCATCATTTGTAAGACTTTACTGCTATCATCCATAGGTAGATTAGTTGTTAGTCTATTTTCTTGGTACAGGAGGTGGGATGGGTCTTCCTCGATTACTTCCTGACCGAGATCTCCCCAACTTCTGAAGCTAAAGGAGCCTATTGTGAAGGTTTGGGATGAGGAAGCATCATTTGATTGTGGTCATCCTCATGACCCGGGAGATTGTGGTAACTCTCCTACCATAAAAGAAAATTTTGGAATTGTATAGTGTCCACACCCATTGTCCTGGATAATGGCCTTGATGTCAGAGATAGTGGGGATGTCAAGTGTCTCTGTCACAAAAGTGGAGGTGAGAGTAGCTAGATCAATGTATGGAGTTGAGGGGCCTTCATCATTCTTAGGCACTTGGGAGATTTTGTAATATTTTGCTTCTAGGCTCTTGTAGTAAGAAAAGGGTTCGAGATCCCCATGGATAGTGACCTCTTGGCCTTGGTATGTGAACTTGACACATTGGTGGAAGGTTGATGCCACTGCTTGAATCCCATGGATCCACAGACATCCTAGAAGAATGTTGTAAGACAAATCGAGGTCAAGGACCTGACAGGTGGTTTCCATAATTGCTGGCCCTACTTGAATAGGGAGTTGGATAGTGCCCTGGGAAACTCTTTCTTGATCATCATAAGCCCTAATTGTGACGCCTTTTCATTTTTCAATGGAATCCTCTGAGATTCCCATATTCTTTATGAGCTTGAGGGAACAGATGTTTAAACCTGCACCTCCGTCCACCAAGACTCTCTTGACTTTGTTCTTATGCACTAGGACTTCTAGATGGAGTGCAGATTGTGAGATGGTTGGGTGGGAAATTATTGATCGCAGAATGTAAGAATATTTGGGGTAATGATGTTTTTGACCATAGCTTGGAATTTTCAAACATCAAGATCCGCAGAGATAGTGGATGAAGCCAATGCTTCTTCAAAGATATTTTTGTGGGTTGATGAAATTTTCAGCAACTCCATGATGGAGATCTGAGCTAGGGTTCTTTTCAACTGGTCAAGGACATTATAGCCACTAGGAATGGATCTCGGGTTGGAAGTGGATGTTCTATTTGGATGGGATGACCTTGCGATGGTGACTTTTCTGCCTCTTGTGGTGACTCAACAATCAGCTTGTGCTCCTTTGATGGTGATAACAGTGCAATACTCATCTAGAGATGTGATGACATAGTCGTATACATGATTCACACTTTTGAATGTACCCTTCTCCTTATCATTGTTATTGTTCCCTTTCTTGTTATGATTGGGCATCAGATTCGTGTAGATCTTGAGATTCTGATTTCCCGCTGGTTGTTCCACATTTATGATTTTATCATCAATGAGGTCTTGAATCAAGTTTTTCAACCTCATACAACTGGTTGTTGTGTCTCCCTTGATCTTTTGGAAATCACAAATGTGATTTTCATTGTATGATAGAGGTTTTACCAAGGGCTCTTGATAGTTATCATAGGTGGGGATTGTGATGAGTTTTTCCTCTACTAGCCTCTTCATGGTGGGTTTAGCTGATTCCCCAAGAACTATGTACTTCTTCTTGGGGGAGTTTTTGTTTCACTGGGGTGGCCCCCTTTGATCATGTACATTGTTCAATGTTTGATTGTTTGGCTACTGAGTCACAATGTTAGCTTGTCGATTGTTCTAATTATTGTTTTGGGGTTGTTGTTGGGGTGCTTGTGTGTTTTGTCGAGGAGCACTGATGACCACTTTGGCATTGACAACACCATCATTGGTAATGTTTCTATTTTTTTCCCATGTGCGAGGTTTGTAGTTATAGGTGGTGGATGGGCGATTGTTTTGTTGTTCAGGATATGTGGGTGTCCCTCCTTGTGTGATAAGGGCTCGTTCAATGTTAAGCACCTTGGAGATCAATTGGTCGTATATGGTGATACCTTGCACCTTGAGATGAAATGCCAAGGTTCCTTCCAGATTGGAGATGATGGCACAAACTTGTTGTTCTTCTAGCATAACCCATTTGCTCCTATTGGTCTTGGATCGCCATCATTGTAGGAAAGAAGAAAATGATTCGTTTTTACCTTGTTTAAGAGCTGATAGTTCCTCTAGATTGACATCCATACTGATATTGAATGCGTAATTTTTTTATGAATGCGTCTACTATCTCTTGGAACTTTTTGATGCTAGGAGGAAAGTGAGAGAACCACTCCATGGTGTGGCTAGCCAAACTTCTAGGAAATAGCCACATCAGATATGTATCATCATATGCGATTTCCATGCAATGTACTTGGAATTCCTTGATGTGATCTTCAGGGTTTCCTATCCCATGGTATTTATCAAATTTGAGGATTCCAAATCCCTTTTGAAATAGTTTCATTGCAAGATTCTTGTCAAATGGATAGGGAGACAAGTTGGTGGGTGTCTTTGTGGTTTTCCCTGATTGAAGATCAAGCACTTGTTGTGAGAGCAACTTGATTTGTGTTGTTACATCATCTTGTGGATCAGGGGGTGGGATGAATTTGTCCTGCGGTGGTTCAATTGTTGGGGGGATGGGTGGATTGGTTGGTGTGTTGGTGGATGGTGTTTGCATGTTTTTCTACACTAAGTATGCCTGTACTTGTTGTTGTATCAACAATTCTTGTTGTTTGTCCTGTTGTTATTGTGCTAATAATGCCTGTTTTTGAGCTTGATATTGTTGTTGTACCCATAATGCTTGTTGTTGGGCTGCTAGTTGGGATGCTTCTTGCTTCTCTTGGTATTGCTTCAGTGCTTGCTAGTATGCTTGTTGTTGGGTTGTTTGTTGTTGTGCGAGGTACTATGCTTGCGCGTATGCTTGTTGAGCTTGGTATTGGGATCAATCTTGCACTTGTGCCTATGCCTGGGCTTGTGCTTGTTGGGAAGCTTGTTTAATCTTTGTAGCTTGTGTAGCTTGTGTAGCCTGCATGGCTTGAGTAGCTTGTGTGGCTTGAGCAGCTTGCACTGCTTGAGTGGCCTGAGTAGCTTGCGTTTCTTGAGCAGCTTGTTGTGTAGCTAATTGTGTTTGCGCTTGCTAAGTAGCTAGTTGTGCAGCTTGTCAATTTTTGATTTGTTGGAGTTCCTTTTGATAGGAAGCTTGTTGAGTAGCTTGTAATGCGATGCTATATTGGTTTGACGTGTTTGAGTTGGGTGGCGGTGGGTTCAGAATGGTGTTTGTTGCTGTGATGAGGGGCACCGTTGTATTGATGATTGGGATTTGTGTAGTGGATGGTACGATTGATATGCTTGGTCCATGAGAGACCATGTTTTGAGGTATTTGGGGAATGGTTGATGATGTGGTGGTTGCTTTTGTTATTGGGATGGTTGCCATTGGTTGTTGCGATATCGATGGCAAGATGGGAGGATTTAGTATGATGCTTTGATTGATGATTGAGGGGTTGCCTTGACTGAGTGACGACAATAGAGTTAATGCCAAACTAAGAGGTGATCTTGATGTTGGCGGAAAGGGTGGAAGTGGAGGAAAATTAAGTGGCATACTTCCTTGAGGAAATGATGAAGATGAAGGGTCAAAGATGCCCCCTAGTCCAAATAAGTCACCTTCTCCTTGTGAGGTTATGGGGAGAGGGGTTTGAGGTGTTGCATGAAATGATGATGATGGGTCATTAGGATTGTGAAAGGTGAGGGGGACATATGGGTGTAATGGATTTTGGGGGACAAGTTGCCCCAAGATAGTGTTTGCATTCAAATATTGATTATTCACAAGGGGATGTGTTTGTAGTGCATTGAGAAATGCACTCCCTTTGTTAACAATGGGTTGAGTTGGAGTGATGGATGATGTAATTTGTAGGATGTGTCGAGTGATGATTTGGAATAGAGGTGTGGATGAAATTGGGGGCATAGATGAAATTGGAGGTGTGGATGAAATTGGGGGCATGGTCCCAAGAGTTTGTTCCACAA
This sequence comes from Sequoia sempervirens, assembly GCA_007258455.2. Lineage (NCBI taxonomy): Eukaryota > Viridiplantae > Streptophyta > Pinopsida > Cupressales > Cupressaceae > Sequoia > Sequoia sempervirens. Next base: position 197,142 of record VDFB02174059.1, read on the forward strand.
TGGTGCTTGCATTGTAATTGGAAGGGATTTAGCCCCTTGTTTTTCTAATTCAAGCATGTATTGTGAGGGATGGAGCTTCATCATGATATTGATAATCCTATGATTTTTGAGATTTTGGACCATTTCGATGATCTCGTCTTGTGTCATCCCGAAGGAATTATTGGTAATATCCTCTACTTGTCCTTTCTCTTAAGGATTTTGTGATGATGAAGGAAGATTAGTTAGGGGATTTCTTGATCCAATAGGATTAATTTTGGAATTGGTTTGACTTAGGTCACTTGAAGTTGATGTTTCTTTGTTGGCCTCCATGTTCTTCTTATGTTGTGATCTTGTTTGAACCATAAAATGAGGCTAAAAAGATAAGATATAGGATGATTAAGGATCAAAGTGTGATGGTGAAATGTGTGAAGTTGGATGATATGGATGATTAAACTCTTAGAAGATTTTGAGGGGAATGCTAGACTTTTGGACTTTTTGGATTCTTGGATTTTTATTTTGACCTTGATTTGGTTTTTGGATTTTTTTGATTTTTGGAATTGGATAATGAACAAATAGACCCCAAGATGTTGGATGTTATCTATGGGATAGACTTGCTCACAAGATGATAATTTGACTAAGTGTAGGGAGAAGGATGCATCTACCCACACCTAACCAAACAAAGATGATTTGATGTTTGAATTAAACTAAGCATATGGAGAAGGTTATATCTACACATACCTAGCCAAACAAAATGATTTTATGTTTTGATTTCAAGGATTTTGATTTATGGATTTTGCCAAAAAGTCTAGCATAAAGGATGGTTTCAATATTTTCAAGAGTTGTTGGTGAGATGATTTTGATTTGATGTTTGAAAGATGGATGAAGGTTGACTTTGATCCTATGTGTACCTAAAAAGACTCTTGTTTACAAGACCTTGGTTTTGAAGAACATGCTTTACTCTAAAAAAGATGCTCAAATTTCCGAAAAAGATTTGGATTTTGTTGATAAAAGAATTCATACAAATTGGAATTGTTCCTTGATGCACGTCTGTAAAAGTTGAAAAGTAATCTTTGTATGAATTCATAGAGCGTTGAGAGATGCTTTTGATGATCTTTTGGACTAAGAGCTTTTGAATTTGGTTTTTGGATTTTTATTTTGCGTGAAATCATTTGAGACACATGTGTAGGGTTCAATTGTTCTTAGCTTTGCTTAGTGGCTTCTTTTTACCACAAACAATTCTGGATTAGGTGTTCAAACTAAATGTCCAATGTCTTAACTTCTTATCATCCCAAAAAGTGTATTGTGTGGAAATTAAAGAAATAAAAGCAAAGGTTTCCTATTGTTGACTTTAGCAAGAAAATTGAGATATAAATCCAAATGTTTAGAAACCTCTAGAGATAGAATCCCTAGGGTAAGCAATAACACTTGAATTTTTTCAAAGATATTTGCTTCCTAAAGAGTTTAAAATTTGATGATGATGTTGAATGTTTGTTTCCCAATGTTTATGATCAAGAAAAGTTTTTTTTTTCCAAGAACATGTACAACCCTATGGATATGAAAGACTATATTTGTTGAGTCCCCACTTGGACAAGTCCAGCTACGCCTACTTTTAGTGAATGGTTAGATGCTTGACCACATAGGCTCCCCCTTACAATGCACTCACTTCTCAGGTTAGCCAAGCATCAGTACCCATGAGTATCCCATGGAATACTTTCCATTTCTACTAAAAGCTATAAAAGTGTGAGGCGACTTTAGAACGACCGTTCTTGCACCAACAAATAGATCAAGAATTTCGGCCTTTTCTAAACAAGGGTTTTAATGCGGGCATTCTGTTCATGGGGGACCATCCATATGGTGAGATACCATTGCTTCCATTCTCATTGGAATAATCCTCATGATACTTTCCTTTCCTAAAGTACCCCCACTTATATCATGAGTGGAAGTCGCTTGGCTTTAGCGTGTTCCCGGTTGAGTCATTCCCTTGGGTGATTACTTTTTCCCACAAGGCAGGCCCTCTAAGATAAACAAAAGTGAGTAAACATATCCATAGTTCGATTGATCTTTGTTGAGAAACAAAGAGAGAAAACACACGCAAGATTTGTTTAATTTTTAATCCCAAATGAAATGTGGAGGCAATCACTTACATAACTTAAGATCACCAAAAATCCTTTTGATTCTCAAGATCGCCATGAGGTGCAAGAGAAGCGCATACATCTTTTTGATGGTATTATTTTGGGTAACTAATTACAAAACATAGATGCACCTGTTCCTTTTATCCTTTTAAAGCAAGAGTGATTTCTTTTTAAGCACCAAAGGAAGTGTGTGATTTTGATTGTTCAATTGTTAACCTTAAACAAAATCTAGTAGATTTTCCTAAAGTTCTTTTTAACCTTTTGCCTTGTTGATTTTAAATGCAAATTGAAACTTAGTAAGTCCTAAAAGCTTGAAGAGGTAAAATCTTTAAATTTGGAATTATAATTGCTTCCAAAAGTGTCTAAAGACACTTGATACAATGGGTAAATGGTGTTATACTTCAAACTTCCTTTTTTATCCTTCCTTGCTTCCACTTAAAAAAAATGATTAATACAAGAAAACAGAGGCAAAAAATAGTTAGTAATTCCAAATGACCAAAAGCAAAAAATCACATGTAAAAAAATATTGAAATTTGACATTTTACTCCACCCCAGCGACGCAACCCACATGTGTGTCACTGTTTAAAGAAATCAACGGCGTTGTATAGCATTACAATGTCTACAAGTGGCGCTCTACAACAAGATAGAGAGTGTGATGGTGGCATAGTTTTGCTTAGTGATGCCATTTGAATTTTGAAAATCTTAGTGCCCGAGAATTGAACCAGCATCGCAGTTTGAAGATTTGAAATTCTAGGTGGGAATTTTGCAGCGATGGAGTTTGGAGTTTGTAGTGTCATTGTATGGAAATGCTAAGCTGATAGCGGTGTTGTATGGTGCCACTAGATTGATAGCAGTGTTGTATGGAACTGTTGGATTGATAGCAGTGTTGTATGGAACTGTTGGTTTGATAGCAGCACAATTTCCTATAGACACCAAAAAAAAGTATGGGATTTTGTTAAAAAAACGTGATTAGAATTTGAGATTTTCCCTCCTAGCACCAAATGTAGAACCCCAATCCTATACCTGCACAAACATAGCAAACAAACACAATATTAGATCAAATTCAAGAAAGAATCAAGATTCCCCATGAAATTCATCTACAATGCTCAAAAAGGAAATAAATTGAAGAACAAAAGCAAAGAAAGTGATTGAAATCCTATTTGAACAAGAAAACCCTCAATCCCATGGGGGAATTGGTGTCAATTGATGTGAAAATTGGCCCTTTCCTAACTCCTATGCAAGCTTAATGAAGATTTGATGATGGTTGAAGCTCCTTGATGAAATTTTGGCATAACCTTGCTATGAAACCATGAAAATGATGAACACTTGATATGAAATGGATAAAATTAGCTCTCAGTGTGGAGAGAGTAACTTTTCTCTAAGTTGTGGATCCAAAATACAAAGGAAAGCCTTCTATTTATAGAAGGACAAGATGGAGGAAAGAGAAAAATGAAGCAATGTGGGATCATTCAACATCCAATGGGAAAGTGCCACTTGGAAAGATGTGAATTGAGGAAGCTTGAGCACATTTTGATGAGTGCACACAATAAATGAAATTAGGTGGAATTTGAAAATCATGAAATGACTTGTTAGAGGGAAAAAGAATGAATTAAATGTCACTTGGCTCAATGCACAAGGACATGTAAGAGGGAATGAATGTCTTGTTCGAAGGACAAATCCACTTGGAGGGATTTTCAAACTTGGAAGAATATTCCCCTAAAGATGCCAAGTTGAGAGAAAATAGGGATTTAATGTATTTTCATGTGCAAGTGGAAAAATATAGAGGAAATAGATGATTAAGATTAAATTAATCAGGATTAAATTAATTTAATGAGGGATTAGGTGATGTGATAATTTGATTTAGATTTTTAGGCTGATTTAAATCAAAGTTGAGAGTATGATTTAGATTTAATTAAATAAAAGAATTTTGATTTATTTAATTAAAGAAGATGATGTTAGATTAAATTAAAAAAGGTTTAATTTATTTAATTTAATGAGATGACTTTAGAGATTTAATAAAATAAAATGAATTATTTAATTAAAAGGAGGTTTAATCAAATAACATTGATTTATTTAATTAACAAGAGAGAATGATTTAATCAGATAAATGATGATTTATTTAATTAAGGGATGAAGGGTGATGAATTAGCTAAGAAGATGATTTAGGAAGAAACGATGTTAGTAATCAAGATCAAGTGTGTCAGTATATTTTCCATGTCTACAGTCTCTATAGATTTCCAATGGGCGTATGGTTTTAGTTTTGTTTATTAATTCAAAGAATTGATGTAAATGCTTGAATGGAGCCATAGGTATATATTAAATCAAGTGCTAGGATGCTAGTAAGAAGTGATGGTTGAGATATAATGTTGAAATAGTGTAATGCAATATTCTCAAAGCTTTAAATAGTGTCATGTGTGAAAATTTGTATCAAATTATGTGGGTGTTAGAAGTGACTTTGTTCCAAGGATGAGACACTAGTCTAAGTGAGGTAGTCATATTGTATTATGTTGATCTATTCATCAACAAACCATTCATTAAATAAAATTCTATCAAATAGGTTACAATTATGTTATGCTTTACCATTCCCATGCTCCCAATATGAATTGTTATCAAGAAGCAGCCAAATTCTTTGATATGTTCTGTTAGTTGATCTATTTATATGAGAATTATCTATGTGTGGCAATGTTTATGATAAAAAATAGCGTAGAAATATCATATAAACATTATTAGGATTACCCTCCTAGGTTTTATAGAGCCTGAAGTGTAGAAGTAAGGGCCTAATAATCCTTGTTTTTTGGCCAATCCTTTCCTTTTCTTATCATTGAATTCTAGAAAATTCATAGGTAAATGGTGAGATCAAGTTTGGTTCTAAAAAAATAACCAATAGATTGGAAACTCTACTAGGAAGTACTCATGAAGTATGTGTTTCTAGATCATAAGTGTTAGAGTCAAGTAATTTGATAGTACATGCCCACGTTTGGTCTAGCTTTGTATCAGTGACTCCATTCTTATAAATGTTGCAAGAATCTGCTATGTTTCCCTTGAAACTTGCAAGTGTTATCAAGATCTACCATCATTTCATGAATGTTTTATAATTTCTCACTAGATGTGGGTGGCGAATCTGAGATCTCTATACCAATATGCATTATTTGAGAGAATCCAGAAAGTTAGAATGAAGACTTGTTGAGAAAAGATAAATTGGACTGGAGCCCACATGATGAAGCTACCCTGAGAAGTAGCTGAAAAGAGAGCTTCAAAGGACTCCAAAACATAAAGGATTCTTGTGTATTTATGATATTGAAGAAGAATCAAAGTGAAATTAACTTTTGAAAGGAACTTCATCTTGTTGAAGTTCATTCCTCTGTAGAAGGAGGTGGCAACTCTATGCAAAGAACTTGAATATGAAATTGTGATGATAGCTTCATATATGCAAAGTTTTCCAATCAGAAGCATAATTCAAAACAACTATAGCATATCCAGGTATTTCCCTTATTTTGGTTTTCAAGTAGCCTAAATTTGTGTGAAAACCATGTCGAGTGATTTGGAAAAAAACCTTGGTTCCCTATTAAATGGTTTGAGCACTAATAAAGGGAATGGTAGTGGTGATTTTCCATACTTCTAAGATATAATTTGAAGTTCTATATTATGATGAAGTATGCTTATCTTTAAAAGCTTCCCATTATAATATCCTACACATAGACTCATTAGAGTCATGTATTTTTAGAATCATGATTACATCAAAGAATGGGGTAGTGAGTGATCAACTGCGTAGTTAATATTTGAGTCTCATAAAGGGATCCAAGGAAATGTATCACTCTATATTTTCCCGTGGAATATCAAGTAAGACTATGCAAGGCATGCAATATTTGTCATGCCATCAAAGAAATTTCTCTATTGGGAGATATAGGACATTAAACTTTAGTGGTATTCAGGGTTTCCCAAACCTTGTTTCAAATAACATTAGGGAACATTTTCCAAAATTCACAAAATAAGGTTTTGAGTCAGCTTATAGATATTTGCATACATTTATGGATTTGATGGGAGACTAAGATATATCATGAAGATGTTGTCAAGAAATTCTTTGTTCAATCTCTAAAGGAGGATGCTAGAGATTGGTTTTCATACTTGCCAATATGTTCTATTTCTTCATGGAATGAATTCATGGTAGAATTTATAGAACAATTTGGTGAAAGGATTAATCTAAGTTTAATAAGGAAGAAACTCATGGAAATTCAAAGGATGAAAAAGAGTTAGTCCCATCTTTCAACCTCAGATTTGCAAAGATAGTTAAGGACATTCCTAAAATTATGAGACCAAGTGATGCAAAGTGCTTGGTTGTATATTTGGGTGCATTTGATGAAGAAATGAGCTATTTTTTGAGAGATAAGGAGCCCACAACATTACATCATGCATATCAAACTACCATGAACATTGAAAACAATTTGAGGTACTCAATAATGAAAGGGTATATGGCTGCAAGTGTCGGACATTTTAGTACCCCTCTTGCAAGTGGATCAGATAGTAGAAATGATTTCCATTATAATGGTGCTTATACTATTCTATTTTTTCCACCATCACCTAGTGCAACTAATGGTAAATTGAAAATTGAACATCAATAGAGTTTAACAGTGTTGATCAAATATCCTTTGTTCAAGGATTGCCCAATATGAAAAGGTATAAGGAAGAATCACCATATGACCTATTCACAAGATTTTTGGATGCTTTGGTGGACATTCCTTAAAGATTCATACCAAAAGATGCAGTGTGCATCGACTTGTTCTATGAAATCTTTGAGCCAGGACTAAGTACCTTGCCTAAGGAATTGAAGCCCCGGGGTTTTGATCAGACAATTGATTGGATCAGAATTGTTGAGGAGGCCAAGTGTGATTATACACAAAGTATGAAATCCAAAGATGTCATAGGTGGCTATTTTATTGAGGAAAATCATGAGACACCTAAACTAAGTGAAGAGGGTGTATCAGAGAATAGACATGTGTCTCGTGGCATGGCTGAGGATAGTGATGATAACCAATTCATAAGCAGTCAAGGTGAAAATTAGTACATTGGCGATAAGGAAGAAGATACATTTGCAAGCATTTATTTTGTCTCAACATAAGTCAATTTTCAAGACATTGAGAATGAGGGTTTGAGTATTCATTTTGAACACTTTTAGCATAGCATCTAGGTAATGATGAATTCCCTTGCAGTAATGATCAAGGGGAAACTGAAGCTTCTGATCATTTTTCTGAAGCATAGAAATCATGCTTTGATGACGATCTAGAAGAATTTTCTTTGTAGGAGGGATGAAATGATACTAATACTCATGGGATTTTTTCCTTACTAGTGAATGGAAAAATTCCATGTGGTGGGTATCTGGAATGCAATCCAACTGTGTCAAAAATAGAACATACTAGTGTTGTGAATGATGATGAATTTGAAGACAAGAACATATATGTTTAGCATCCTAAGCATGAGAATAGTGCTAAGAATAATGAATATTTTGGAACTAACCAATAGGATCATGTCCTAGTTGTTCCTGATTATCTATGTGAAGCAAAAGTGGAATGTGCAAGTTTTGTTGCAAAGATGGACATGATTAGTTTTGATAAAAAAATGTATTGATGAAGAAAGGGATGAAGAAGCTTATTCAATTGGGCCAATGAAAAACCTTCACATTATAATGAAACCTTCACATTTGAGTCATTATACATATTAATATATGAGGCACATGGTTGCCTTGCTACTGGCCATGTTAATTTTGAGTTATTTGAGCCATCCTTTGAAACATTCTGCATTGAGCCGGATAGTGATTCAAAAGATGGATTAGAATATATTAGTAAGCCTAAAATGGAAATATTTTTTGATGCATGGGATATAATTGACAATGATGTTTGTGGTGGTGATCCTCATCTGAATATGAGTAGAGGAATCATGGGTTTTGATGAATTGCTTTCCCAAAGTAATAAAGAAAATGGCAATATTACAGGTTTACAATGCTCAAGTGAATGTGAACAATAGTTTGAGAATGTTCTTGTGTCTGAACATTTCTCATTCATCACACTTGATAAATTTTTACTTGGCATGAGACAGTTACCAAAGGATGACTCCAATGTTTTATATGAACTTTCTAATAACCTTGAGTTATCGTAAATGGAATTATAATGCACAGTTTCAGGGAGTCATGATATATGCTTCTAGGTGAGGGTCTTGAAAAAATTATCTATGAAAGCTTCCATTTTGATGTACAAACTAAAATTGATGTCAACCCTTATGGTGTTAATGATCAAATGGACTATGAATACTTTCCATTTCCTATCCAGTTGAATGAGTGTCCAGTTAAGAGTAATTGTGAAATGAATAAGGTAAGATGCCATTTTGATCTTGGATTTCACTTGATGTTTGAATACAATTTTTAGTTGGGTAGGGCTAGTGATGATCATGGTAAAACCAGGAATATTGCAATTGTGGGTAGTTGCAATGACCACAACAGGATTAGCCAATGGGAAATTCATGGCAGTGTCTATGGTCTTGGCATAATGTAGACAATAGAGAATAGGGTTTTTGAAAAAGTAAAGGAATGGTTCTCAATTATGGGGGCCTGGGGCCACCAATGTGAAGTTGGAGCCTATTGAATTGCAGAATGCAGGCTAAAAGCTTGTATATTCAAAGGAGGCTTCTGAGAAAATTTGATGTGGGCAGTACATTGTACATTGTTCTAAATTTTGTATATATGTTGGTTTTCTTTGGTTTTGTTTTTCCTTGCCTTGTCCGGGCAGGTCCTAGTTTTGGTTCTTTATGATCAGTCTACTTCAACCTGAGATTCTAGAATCACACTCTATTTTGGATGAAAAAACATCCCCAACTGGAGCCACTAATGGAACCCCTAATAATTTTTGGTTCCATTTATAAATTATGTAAAATTCAACTAGTTTCAAGTATCTGGACTTAGGGTTTTGGTCCACTATCAATGCCTTGGGAATTTTTTATAAAAAAAAAACCCTTAGGTCTTTGTCATTGTTAGCATTATAATCTATCGTTAACCCCTTGCCACAGGTTCCTGATCAGTTAAGTTGTGACTTGAGTCATTGAAGCTTGTGAAGTTACCTACCCCTTGTGCCTAGGTGAGAAATACTTTTATTTTATAAGATCAACTAATCAAGCTTGTTTGGCCTTTACATCCTTTGAAATAATATGGTTTAAGTCCTTTGAGGCCTTTTCAAACATGGTCCTAGGCACCCCCCTTCTTGAAACAACTTGTGAGAACATGCAAAATTGTCCCACTTAAGTCCCGTCTACTGCTTTTTCTCATCGCAGTTAGCTTTGTGAATGTGTGACTTATATTAGCAATGTGTGATAAGTAGTGTTTCCTTTGTATCGTTGGTTGCTTCTCTAGTACTTATCACATTTGGGTCCTTTTCTTTGAATTCACGATGCATGATGGCCTTCATAGTTCTTTGTGATTCTTTTCATTGCTTATCATTCATAGCATTGCATTACCTTTTTCAAATGGGCGATGAGCGGTGTGGTATTATGTTCTAATGTTCTTTCACTATTTTGAGGCATTAATATGGGTGATACCTTTTGTGCCTTTGATTCTAAAACGAGTACACGTTTCTTGTTCTTTTTCCATAACTACCTTTCCTTTGTCACTGATGTGATCTAAGATTTGAAGCATGAATCAACGATGCACGATGCAAGAAAAATATTTATCAAAAGTGGACCATGATCCAATGGTTGAGATTTCATCGTGTCAATGCTCACATTGCTAATATAACTCTAGAGAAGGAAGGAAAATCCATGATGGGAAATGGGATGTTGAGGGAGTATTCTCTTCACTACCGACTCTTGGTGCCTTGCTGATTTAATTGAAGGGGTATGGGACTAAGTGGTGATACATGATGGCTATTAGATTAGAGATGAGGGTATGTGCATCATGGAAAAAATAGGCCCTTAAGTGGCAAAAAAATTAGAAAAAATAGAGTTAGGAAACTTGACGTAAAAATTTGAATAAGTTATCTATATTATTTCAAAAATATGTAAGAATAGAATCTATAGAAAATTGAATGTTGTTTCTAAACTACTAGGTTTGTTTAAAAAGAATAAAAAATTATTTGGTGAAAATTTGAAATTTCAATGCAGTGGTACTTAAATTTCAGGGAAAAAATAAGTAGGCGTTTGTCTGACCACCCTAACCACAATAAAATGATAATATTTTTTAATAATATTTTAGATATAAGTAGAGGACTCATGCCCCAATGTGATGCATATTTATTTGTAATTGTTTTCCAAGTAAATAATTAATTATGAATTTTTTATTACAACTTCTTAAAAAATATAAAAACTCATATGTCTGACCACCTTAACTTGGTCAAAACTTCATGAAATTCAATTTTTATTTTTTTAATCCTATAGTATGCAAAGCATAGAATGTGACACACTTTTTGGATTCAAAAAATATGATATCGTTTGAAAGCTATATATGTTTTTCAATTAGTCTATCAATCATGACTTTAGTCGTAATTTGAATAGAAAATGAATAATAATTACATATTAAATTCAAAATAAAGCATAATTTATATCGGTGGAAAGTTGAGAATCTCCTTTAAAATCCCTTTTCATTTCATCAATTTTGGGTAAAAATATAGTCGTCAGCCACATACCCATCATATTGCCACTTTTTGGCCCATCATGATCCTGCACATACCCATGACTAATGAGATTAAGTGGAGATGTGGCAGTTTCTTGAGGTGGTATCACCATTTTTGAGGCACAAATTGTAAAATCTAGGAGTGGTTCTTGAGGAATTCCATTGATTGTGTTTTAAATCCGAAGGGATCGATGGCCCAGTTTCAAAGTTGAGCAGCTGGTTTTCAACTCACTTGTGTGAGACTTCTTTGATAATTAATGACTACATGCTCCTATTGTTCAACTTAATGAGGATTTCCTACAATTTTATCTCACCATTTGTAACCATTGAGAGTCAATAAATTTATTTGGAGCTTGGGGAGAAACGTGTGGGTCTGGGGCTAGTAATTGTAGAGGCAGTGAGATAGTTTACTAGGTAAGTGGGTATTCATATATTCCCTATTCCAGTTATGCATTGAGTTGGATTATGAGTTTCAAATTCCTAGGGTATTAAGAGATTTAATTGTCTGTAATTGTCACTTGGGTTGGTAAAAAACTATGTGGGTTTGAGGTTTCTTTTCTATAATTTCATTTTGAGAGCACAAAACAATGAGCTTTTTTGTAGGTGAAGGTTTGCTAGTCCTTGTCTTGTCTCCTATGAGAATGAGTAAGCCAAGTGAGTTTTTCCAACTAGTTAGGAGGTCTAGGAGACTTAGTTTGCTTGAGTCCTAGGACAATGTACCTGAAACTGAGCTTGGCATGCTAGGAGCTCCTGCAACACCAAAGGGTAGGAGTTCCCATGGTAAAACTAAGAAGGGTGGTTTTAGGAGCAATTAACACTCGAGGAACAGAGTTGTTGGTCATGACCAAGAAGAGTTTGGTGGAAAAGTGGCCAATTCTTGTGGAAAGAAGAAGAATAAGTACCACAAGGCTTATGATTCTTATATAGGAAAGCATAACTCTGCCATAGAGGTTTTGGCTAGCCCTTCTGGCGATGAAGGAGATACCAACCCAGAGTACGACCATTACCTTCTTACTCTGGCATGTCAAGAGGATTTTGATGATGGAGTGGTAGTAGCTTCTCCAATTTTAGCAAGAACATAGAGCAAACGGCCATACTCTGATTCTGAAGCATTAGAGGAGCACCCTAGTTTTGTTTTTGTTTCTAATGACACCACCACCATAGCGGCGAGATCATTCTCTTCAACGAACGTATAATTTTTTGTCTTTGGTGTTGAAATGGAATTTTTTTTGGTTGGTGTGAGGGAGAGGTGTTGGACACCATTGCTTCACTGTCAAATATTCCTTTTCCAGTTTATTTATAAGTTTTTTCCTTTGGTTTTGATGGAGAATCTTCTTTGATCGATGTGGAAAAGGGATTTTGGAGCTACTACAACAATGAATGATTCCTTTTGGAAGGCTGGTCGATCCTCTTTAATGAATGATATAGAATTTTTTCTTTTGGTTTCCCCCCCATTCCACAATGAGAAAATGTAACCTGCTTGGGGAATATTTGAAATTGAAATGAAATTAAGTGTCAAATGCAAATGTAATTGAAATTGTAATTCAGCCTAATGCTTGTCACTCCCATATCTCTATAAATGGGATTTTAGGGTCAATTACATAGGAGGTAGGTTGGTTGTTTTGGAATTGATTACACAGAGAATTGTAAAGGATACTGAACATTTTAGTTTTAAGTCTTAGGTTTGAGTCTGCTAACATGTATATGAAGTCTTGATAGTAATACTAGCAATATAGAATAAAATAGTGCAAATTTGACACCATTTTCTCTCCTATGTATTGGTTTTATAAACTATAAGTAATATAATCAATGATTATCTTATTTGTCTTTATTGATTTCCAATGGGTGTATGGTTTTATTTTTGCTTATTAATTCAAAGAATTGATGTAAATTCTTGAATGGAGCCATAGGTTTATATTAAATCAAGTGCTAGGATGCTAGTAAGAATTGATGGTTGAGATATAATGTTGAAATAGTGTAATGCAGTATTCTCAAAGCTTTAAATAGTGTCATGTGTGAAAATTTATATCAAATTATGTGGGTTTTAGAAGTGACTCTGTTCCAAGGATGAGACATTGGTCTAAGTGAGGTAATATTATTTTATTCTGTTGGTCTATTTAGCAACAAACCATTCATTAAATCAAATTCTATGAAACAGGTTACAATTAAGTTATGTTTTAGCATTCTTATGCTCTGATTATGAATTGTTATCAAGAAGCAGCCAAATTCTTTGATATGTTATATTAGTTGATCCATTTATATGAGAATTATCTATGTGTGGAAATGTTTATGATAAAAATAGTGCAAGGATATCATGAAAACATTATTAGGATTACCCTCCTGGGTTTCACAAAGCCGGAAGTGTAGAAGTAAGGGCATAATTTAATCCTTGTTTGTTGGCCAATCCTTGCCTTTACTTATCATTAGATTCTAGAAAATTCATAGGTAAATTGTGAGATCAAGTTTGGTTCTAAAAAAATAACCAACATGTGTCAAAGTCCTGAAATAGCCAAACATTAACACTCTTATGTGGGTACCTTCTAAGCCACATTCCAATAACAACCACTAATCCTGTAGGGTATTCGATGTCTTTTCCATCTATAACTAGGGCCTTCAATTTCCTTTTGGCCTCAACACAATGACACAAGTAATAATCCATTCCCTCTTCATTGTCTTCATCTGCAATAATTGCATATACATTCCCTACATTGATATGTTCAACAAATTAGATGAAATTAGTTAGCATTACAAATACACTACAAAGTAAGATAACAATAGAAATTTCAAAAACTGTGCAAGTAGATATATTACCTAGTTGAACTAGATCTAATATGTGGTCAAAGTCAATCGATGATTCAATTTGTGTCAGTTCCAATGATGTCTGAGGCCGATATGTGTGAAGTGGGATAAGATAACTTAACCACCATTCGTCAACCCACTCCTTTGACTCACATTCATCCTAGGCTTGCATTCTACATGAAGAACAAAAGCATGACATATTCCACGTATGGATACTCCATGAACCTAAATTTGAGCTAAGGAAAGAGTGTAGCTCACTCGATCTTGTCAGTGTACAACAATCCTCATATGGTGCAATGTTAGTATCATCTACCAACCAAAAAAATCTATGAACTAAAGACTTACCCTCATTACTTGGACCCATCGAAGCATTACACCACTTGACGATTGATTTTGCATCTGTTAACTTTGTATTGTCTTTATACTTTAACTCTTCTCATGCTAATGCTCTTTTGACACATTCTCTTGTACCATCATACTCCCTCTTTCCATTCATGGCCTCACAAAAGTTCCACATATGCTAAACACCTGTAATGACATGCATCTTTCTCAACTAGTTGAACATCCACAAGTTCTTGAAGTGTGCTACACAGGGTGCTGGCAAGAAGTTGAGTCCACTTTTTGGCCAAAAAGTGGGTGTTTTCCTTGATTTTTAGAATTTGTCATATTTGACCTTAAAATTTGAAGAACTTAGAGATGGAATCTTGAAAAATGTCACTAATCATAAAATGTATTTCTTGGAGTCTAGTTTCCAAATATGTAATTTATTTTAATACCTAGATGATACAAATTGATTTTCAATAGGTGTTTCTAAAAACCACTATTTAAAAGTCATTTTTTTACTATACCATTCACGTGTACGTCATCCATATTTTGACCTAAATAATAATATTTTTCTCAATCCTTTTGGGACAATATTTTTAACTCACTTAAGCATGCTTTCAATAATTTTTTAAATTTTTTATTGAATATTTTTTTTGTTAATTTTTTATTGGCGATATTTGGTGTTATTTAAAATCGTCGTGTACGTCATGCATAAGATGACCTAAACTTATCATTTTTTACTTTTTTTTTCAAATTGAAAAGAATTTTTTTAATTACACTTTCATAAAATTTGTTTTTCAAAAAATTATTTTAGTCAAAAGTTATTAAAATACTAAAAAGGCTTGATAATTCAAGTTTATGGACGTATTTAATCATAAATTAATTGAAAAATAAAAAAATAATCCAATTGGAAAATAATTACTTATTTAGAATATAAACAATATCATCTAAAATGGGTTTTAATTTCATAAAATAATTCTAAAAAAAACACCGTCAACGATTTGACATAGTGAGTTTTTTCTCTTGATATTGTCATGACCTTGTACCTGTAGGTCTAAGGCTAAGGGTTGGGTTCCCATGCCTTTTCTAAGCATAAATCCAAATGAGAAACATGGATTGTGATTTTCAAACCTTTTGGAATGAGTACCCACTTTAAAATGGGTACCTATTCTAAAAAATGAATGGCTACCTATTTTAAAGTTGAAAAATGACACTTCCACTAGAAGTGGACTCAACCTCTTGCACTTACCCCACAATTATCCAACCATATTATATGTTGAATATATGCTATGCCCCTTTGATCCAAATCACTGTAGAACAACTAGAAACAACCTTGCATGAACTCTGGAAAATGTGTACGATCATCACTAATATAAAAGTGGTACTCCCTCAATACCTTTCTTTGGTCCTCCACACTATCAGCTACATGAATGAATTCTATGTGCACAAATATAGAAACCTGTGTGGAGTTTTAATATTGTGATTACACCTCACGTTGTGGCTATAGAGTGTATTTCTCTACAAACTCGACCACTGAAACTATGCTACCAACTGGAAAGGTGTCCTTGCATAACTTGAATTGCTAGTCCAACCATCGAGCTCTATGGGTATGCCTTACATACTCATAAACTATACAATCATGAAGTGTAGACATAAACTAATACATTGGAACATTTTGAATAATGAAATCACACCTTTTTTCTTGATTACCATATTTTGTATCCTATGCCACTATTTTATACTTCCCGAACTCTACTAGTTTATTTCCAAGTGCATGTGTGCTTTCCATATGTTAACATATTGGCATACGTTGCAAGCCACCGCAACAATGACATGAACCATCCAAGCATAGTTTCTTGTAGAATATTTAACCATCTTCTCTTTCACATAATTTCTTTTATAAGAACTCTCTCAAAGATGTTAGTGGGGCATGTATGCCACAATCCTGCAAATTATCATTAGTATACAAATCTAAACATATAGAACGATAATCATCATAATTGTTAGAGAATTCAATATGCAATCTACAAAAACAAGTAGTGTGTGTGATTTATCTTGACATAAAAAGGTTTAAGCATTTCAAAATATCTTTTGAAAAATTTGAATTTGAGGATAATCCTCTTGAAATTTATGAGAAAATTGTGTTTGAATCGTATCAAAAATGCTTTGGATGTGGCTCATGGTTTTGACTATTGATTCTCATTCTTACAACATCCCTTTTATTTGGAGATGGCTTGTGTTATTCTTCCAATAGTCTTCAATTAGTGTTCTCAATGCTTCAACAACTGGTTTATCTTTTCATGGGAGTCTCCCCAAGAATTGCCATAATTCAGTTGAATCGGTGTCCTCAATTCTTTGGCGCCTTTAAATAGCTCTTGATAAAGATTTTCTATTTATTCTTAGTTGTTGACTCATCTTTCTAATGAGATGAGATCTCCTTGTTTAACTACTTACCAAAGTTGATTTAATGAAATGTTAGGTGACATTACTATCTTTTGAGTGTGAGGTCTTACCCACACTCTCATAAGCATCCATTAGATTCTTCACAATAGTATTTTCACTTGAACCATTCGATGTTCTCAACCCAAGAATCTTCATTATGTTTCTATACTTTATACCTCGCATCATTTCAACAAATAGTTGACATCTTGCAGTCTCATTTAAATTTTCAAAGAGCAATTTCCAAATCTTATTAGCATATCTTCTACAAGTGCATTCTAGAATCTTACCTTCCATTGGAAGCAAAATATTCTCATCAATATTAATCAAATACTTTGGCTTTCTATGCAAAATTCTAGGTGTTTTTCTCCTAAGTACATACATCTCAACATTAGGGATTTTATCAATATTTAAGTGAGATGGGGTAGATCGCGTACCTTAGATCGTGGGTGGAATAGATGACATACCTTGAGGTTGACATGGGAATGATGGCATACCACCTTCCTCAAATGCGTGTGATAATGTCCTCTCAACTTGAGATGCGATGGATGGTGTCCCTCCATATTCACTTGTGATGGATGGTGTCCCTCCATATTCACTTGCAGTAGATGGTATCCCTCCATATTCACTTGAGGTAGATGGTGTCCTTCCATATTCACTTGTGGTAGATGGTGTTCCTCCGTATTCACTTGCGATAGAGGGTGTGTCTCCAACTACGTTATTCAAATATGTCTTAGCACAATGCTTTCACATTCATTCCCTTTGTGCTGCCATTGCCTTTTCTCTTTTTGATGGTTGAGGTTTCTCTTCAATTTTCTTGTTTTCATCAATTGTATCTAATTTCTTCTTCTGATGATGTTCCCTCATCCATTATTTTTTCTTTTCTTTATTAGTTTTGTACTCTTCCTCTGTTGGTTTATTCCTTGTTCATTTCCTCAACATGGTAGATAATTCTACCTATAGCATGATAAAGAGACAAATATTAGTTCTTGAAAAATGAATCCATACAAATAAATGAAATATATGTCATTCAAGGCTTCATACAAAATACTTATAATCATCTTGTAGAAGATTATTTCTAGCATAGACAAAGGTCACATGAATTTTTGGATGGAATTCCTTAAAGAAATGTGGTCATGTGGCATTCCATGATTGCAAGATAGGCTCAAAATGGAAGCATGGAAAAGGCATGTGAATTTTTTGACAATAATGTTTTGGTAGACATGTATGGAAAATGTGGTACCCATGACAAGCTAGTGAGCTCACTATCTCGTCAATGTAGTAGGGTTGACAAGGTAGGGGCAGCTTGAAAAAATGCCTCATAGAAAGGGGTCTCACAGTTATGTACTACCTTGTCAACCCTACC
Organism: Sequoia sempervirens; assembly: GCA_007258455.2. NCBI lineage: Eukaryota > Viridiplantae > Streptophyta > Pinopsida > Cupressales > Cupressaceae > Sequoia > Sequoia sempervirens. The sequence goes on from VDFB02174059.1 coordinate 214,828, forward strand.
GTATTGATGAGCTAGTGATCTCAATAATTTGTTAATGCTCACATGAATTTTTTGATCCAATGCCTTAAAGAAATGTGGTCATGTGCCATGCCATGATTGCAAGATAGGCTCAAAATGGAAGAATGGACAAGGCATGTGAATTTTTTGACAATAATGTTTTGGTAGACATGTATGCAAAATGTGGTACCTTTGACAAGCTAGTGAGCTCACTAGCTTGTCAATGTGGTAGGGTTGACAAGGTAGGGGATGCTTGAAAAAATTACTCATATAAATGTGGTCTCAGGATGATGTGTGTGGTCTCATGGTGATGTGCATCACCGTGAGACCACATTTCTATGAGGCATTTTTTCAAGCAACCCCTACCTTGTCAACCCTACTGCATTGATAAGCTAGTGAGCTCACTAGCTTGTCAATGCTAAAATGAATTTTTGGATCCAATGCCTTAAAGAAATGTGGTCTTGTAGCATGCCATGATTGCAGGATAGGTTGTACCTTTCCCCATGTTGCTAACTTAGCCTCAAATAAAGAGTCTTGAAATAGTGGAGACAAGGGTTACAATCCTTTGTAGGTAGACTAATCAAGGAAAGATTTAAAATATATCAGAACATTAGTGATGAGGTAAGTTTACTGATGAGGTAAGTTTAGCAATAGAGATGAAAACCAAAATAGATTCAAAGATCTATCAATGTGGGAGAAGCATATTCCAATTTTGTAGAGACATGAATGGAAAATTTTGTAGCATAGACAAGGCAATTAGCTCTTTGAAAAAATACACATCACCATGAGACCCCATTTCTTTAAGGCATTTCTTTTAAATAGTTCATTTCCTTGTCTATGATGTTTGATAAAATGCTTTGGTAGACATGTATGAAAAATTTGGAAGCATAGACAAGGAAATCAACTGCTTGGTAGAACTGTTTGACAAAATACCTCAATGAGATATGTCCTCATGGACTAGAATGATTGCAAGATATGCACAAAATGGATTTGTTGAAAGTGATTTACAAAATTTCAAGCATATACAATTTCTAAGTGTAAAACCAAATTCCACTACATTTTCCAACATCCCCCATGCCTATACCAAAATGAAAGCTTCAGAGAGGGGTATGCACATCCATAGAAAAGGATTGAGAAATGATGTATTATTTTACATACTTATAACTTCTCTCATATATATGTCTATACAAAATGTGGAAGCATACACAAGGTAAGTCAAATGTTTAACAAAATTCCTCAAAGAGATGTGGTTTAAAAATGTGTAGAACCCCAATCCTAATACTTACAAAACACAAGAAATAAACACATCATTAGATCCAATGCAAGTAAGAATCAAGATTGCCCATGAAATCCATTAATGATGCTCAAAATAGGAAATAAAATTGAAGAACACAATGAGAAAGCAATGAAATCCTAATTAAGCAAGAAAACTCTTGATCCCATGGGGGAATTGGTGCCAATTTGATGTGGAAATTGGCCCTTTCCCAACTCCTATGTAAACTTGGTGATGATTTGATGAAGATTAGATGCTTCCTTGGAGAAAATCCTGCATAACCTAGCTATGATGGATGATAACTTTAGCTCCAATTCTCCTCCTAAATGAGCATAATGATTTTACATTGATTGTGGCTCCCTCAACAAATAAAGAAGACCTCTATTTATAGAAAGAAGGATGGAGGATTTGAAAGATATGGAGGATGTGGGACTAAAAATGATCCAATGATAAAGTGCCACTTGTAAACATGTGAGAGGATGAAGGTTGAGCACATTTTGAAGAATGTGCAAAGAGGGGGGAGATTCAAATTCAAAAGATGGCTTGAAGGATGAGGTGAAAGGTGAAGTTAATGTCACATGGATCAAGAAAAGGATTTGTAAGAGATATTAAATGTTATGTTGGATGTACAAAACCTTTTGGAGGGATTTTTCAAATTTGAGGAATATTCCAACCATTGATGTCTTTTTGAAAGTAATTGAGGATTTAATAAATTGATAAATTGATTTTCATGAGCAAGTGACAAAAGCTAGAGGATTTGATGGATTAAGACTAAGATTAGTCAAGATTTGATTAATTTAAAGGAGATTAGTTGATTTGACCATTTGAATTAGATTTTTGGATTTAAATAAATCAAAATGAGAGTAATAATTATTTTAAACTTAATTAAATAAGATTTGATTTATTTAATTAAAGAGGATGGTGTTAGCTTTAGATCAAATAAAGATTAATTTATTTAATTTAAATGAGATGACTTTAGAGATTAATTAAATAAAATGAATTATTTAATTAAAAGAGGGACTATAGGATTAATTAAACAAAGTGATTTATTTAATTAATAGGAGATGATGACTTAATCAGATAAAAAATGATTTATTTAATTAATAGATGAAATGTGATGAATTTAATTAAATAGAGATTATTTAATTAAATGACAAGCAGGGGAAATGATTCAGGATGAACTGGTGCTAGTAAAATCAGGATTAGGTGTGATTGGTATATTTTCCATGTCTACATTTTGCCCCTCTTTGAAGCAAAGTACTCACTACGTTGGTTCAAAGAATAAATTGTCTTGATCAAAATTCTTTGATTTTTTCGGATGCCCCACTACTGCCCCAACAAATGAAGAATTACATCGGTATACTGCCCTCTCAAGAGATTGAGTGAAAAGGTTCAATTTGAGGGTCGATCTCACGACAAAGAGGTTCAAGATTAGCTCAACTCTTGATGTAGATAAATTTGATGATGGAGATAGTCATCAGCCATGGGTAACCTCATGTCTACTTTGATATATTACACACACTTGATCCTGATTTGTACCATGACAGTTACATTATTGATGATATAAATGAGATGATTATGATGTTTATATGTAATGGATGATATGATGATGCATGGATGATATGGATGCACATGATATGATATGATGATGCTTTTATCATTATGCAAATGGATGATAAATGTATGGTTTATGAGATGCTTAGAATAACCAATCTATATTATGCAATGCATGCAAGATTATCAATGTTTCTTATATGATATGATATGCAGATGGTTGGGTATGTGCAGGATCATCATGGAAAAAATAGGCCCTTAAGTTGCAAAAAATTTAGAAAAATTAGAGTTAGGCAACTTGATGTAAAAATTTGAATAAGTTATCTATATTATTTCAAAAATATGTAAGAATAGAATTTGTAGAAAATTGAATGTAGTTTCTAAACTACTAGGTTTATTTAAAAAATAAAAAATCTATTTGGTGAAAATTTGAAATTTCAATGCAGAGTACTTAAATTTTAGGGAAAAAATAAGTAGGTGTCTATTTGACCACCCTAACCACAATAAAAGATAATATTTTTATAAGATTTTAGATATAAGTAGAGGACTCATGTCCGATGTGATGCATATTTTCTTGTAATTTTTTTCCAAGTAAATAATTAATTATGAATTTTTATTACAACTTTTAAAAATATAAAAACTTGTATGTCTGACCACCTTAACTTGGTCAAAACTTCTTGATTTTTTAAAAAAAAAATTAATCATATAGTATTTGAAGCATAGAATGTGATGCATGTTTCAAATTCAAAAAATGTGATACCATTTGAAAGCTATAGATTTTTTTCAATCATTCTATCAATCAAGACTTTAGTCGTAATTCAAATAGAAAATGAATAATAATTATTTATTAAATTCAAAGTAAAGCATAATTTATATTGGTGGAAAGCTGAGAATCTCCTTTAAAAACACTTTTTGTTTCATCAATTTTGGGTAAAAAAAAGTTGTTAGCCACATGGGCCATCATATCACTTAATATCGCCACTTTTTGGCCCATCATGATCCTACACATACCCGGTTTGTGGATGAATGATGGATGCATTAGTGATGATTTATTATTAATTGTCATGGTACCATGTTAGCGTGAAGGGAAGTAAGAAGAAAATAAGATGATGACAAGAGATGCCAACAAGCCAATTTTATTAGAGATGATGATAATGATGATGATGATGAGGACGATGATGATGATGATGATGATTTGCTTACCGAGGAGTTAGGATTTTAAAAGGGCCAATTACCTTATGTTTGATAACACATGTAGGCACGATGCATCAAGGTATAAAGAACTAGGGTGGCTTTGTACCTAGTGTGATGGAATTTGACTCGAAAAACATATAGTATTTTTCTTGTTCACACCTAACATACAAAAACCTTGATAGGGTGCACTTCTGAAGTTTCAATCATCTCGTACCAAAACACAGAAAGGTATAACCTATCAATGCAATAGTTAACAAGCTATCCAAAACACCTTCCATACACATCTAACAAAGTAAGTATTCACCAAGTTATATTACAAGAACATCCAATAAGCACAGTCGACAAAAGATAATGATCATTGCCCCATTCCTTTCTCTCTAAATCATTTTGAGTAGACATCATTGAGAGGTCATTGGAATGAGTGCAATAAGATGAATCAAAAGAAAAGATCAAGTACACAAACAAGTCAATGTTCTTCATACCTCTAGCCAAGGGGATGTGTTTTGTTTAGGATAAGTATCCAAAGTGATTTTCCAAAAGATAATTCCCATTGTAGGAAGGATGCATCCTAGGGCATGTTAGTGGATTGTGGCAAGTTGTTTTACTGAGGATAAGTATCTGAATTGTTTTGCCAAAGATAATGCCCATTGTAGGAAGGATTCATCCTAGGACATGTTAGTGGATGGTGGCAAGTTGATAGGTTGTTTGAAAGGATATTGATATAAGGTCGATTGACATGTTTGTGAATGATCAAGAGTTTGATTTTGCATTTAAAAGTTTGTTGTTTCAATTTTGATTTTATGTTTGAAGCTTTCTTTTGCTGATTGTTGTGATTGTTTCTATTTTTTTTTCCAAAGGGTGAGTGTGACGATTTGTTTATTATGGATGAGATTATTGCGGGTGAAAGCAAAATGGGACATATGGATTTTTTCAAATATTTGGATGTTTTTGATGTTTTGAAATGTTTTGAGGTTGTTTTCATATTTTTTGAGATTTTATGAATGTTTTGATTTTAAAATTTTCAAATGTTTTGGGGTTTTTATGAGATTTTATGAATGTTTTTGGATTTTTCGCACAATTTTGACGAGTTGGATATGGATATGTGTGATGATATCAGTGCTCTGTTTTTGGGATTTTTGCTGAAAACCAAGCTAAGGTTAATTGATCAGATTGATGGATTGATGACGATAACATTGTTGAGGATACACAACAATGCAAGGATAGTGTTAATCAACACAAGGATTAGGATGGATATCCCAAGATGATGAGGGATTGATTAGATTCGATTGATCAAGATTGATTATGATAACATTGTTGAGGATACACAACAATGCAAGGATAGTGTTAAGCAACACAAGGACTGGTAATGATATCTCAAGATGATGATGGATTGATTGGATTTGATTTGATCAAGATTGATGAAGCTTGGTTTGGAAAAAAAGTTGGTTTTGGATTATTTGATGCAATGTTGAAGCACACAGTAGATGCAACTGATATTGATTGTTTGGATCGATGTTCGATTAAAGATAAAACTCGATAAGAAACATCTTCTCATCAAAAAATTCCATGGGCTAGTGATTTGAATTTTTGGCTCACAAATTCTTGGACCAATTTGATTTCATGTTTTCTAATGTTTGGATCACCACACAAGTTGGGAGATATAGATCAAGATTTATTCCCAAAGGAAAATGTAAATATCTTCCCCCAGTGTCTAGCAATGTATGGAATGTCATGGATGGATGCCTAGATAGGTGTATGGATGGATGTATATGGCAAGCATGCAAAGGATGCCTGGATAGGTTTATGGATGGATGTATATGGAAAGCATGCAAAGGATGCCAAGGATTATCTTGTGATAAGATAAGGTGTTTGAATGGAGGAATGCTTCATTGGAAAATGCTTCACGGCACAGATAATGTTGGGATAGGATAGGATCAATGAAAATGACTCATGTCAAGATGTTTACCATAAGCAAGTGTAAAGTGTGCACCAAAGTTCATCAAGGTCAAGATAACTTGGAATATGGATGCAGATGGATGAAAATGGATTGGATAAATGGTTCATGAATGAATGGATTTATTATGGATAAGATGGATGGAATGCTTGATTTATTATGGATGGGATGAGATACTTTCACCTGAAGTGGTGCACATAGATGCTCAATTCTACACACGACTCTTGTTTGCCAGGTTTTCATCATGGTACCTGCCCAAAGTGCCACCATAGTGGTTTTCACTTTAGAGGATGATTTTTCTCTTTACTATTTTCAATCTTTTTTTCTGATTTTTTTTTTTTTTTGGATTTTCATATTTTTAGATTTTTTTGTATTTTTTGAAAGATTTTAAGCTCATGCTAAACCACCTGGTAGTGCTGAAAAAAAATTCTTCTGCCATAATGTGTCATCGATATCCTGCCTGAAGAAGTTGTTTTTCCAAGATACATGCACTTGAATACAACTTTTGAGATTCTTGATTTGCTTTGTTGATACTGGAGTTAACTTTGTCTTTGTGTGAACATCGCGATAGAGTGCCTTCCAAATCCTTATGATGAAGGGTGGCTACCAATACATGGTTAATGTGAGAATTGGATATCATGCGTGGAGGCGTGGATGGAGTGTGTTTAGGAATTAAATATGGAATTGTTGATAGTTTGGAACCTTTGACTCTTCAAACTTGGGAAGATGAGCAATGATGGGTCGATACAAAAGTGTGCATGGAATTAGGACCAATTGCTTGATATACTTTGTGCGTTGCTTGAAAAAACTACTTTTGTTTTTGTGCACATCTTTGATGGATAATTTTCCCTTTTTTATTTTGCCCCATAGTTTCTATGACTAATGGAGTTTGATAGGGATAATCTTTCTTTGTATTCTTTGGTATCTATGTGTATTTGATTTTTCCATTATGCTTCTCAACTTATTTTGCTTTGATGATGTTCTTGTTTTGATTCACATCCTTCTTTTGATGTTGGTCCCAATTTGTGGATGGGGTGATGGGTGGATGAAGATTCTTGACATGGCTGGTTGTAGTATTGGCATTGGTTTCACCATAAGGATTCTTTGTGCTCCCTATGTTGACATTTTCTTGAGACATAGTTTCCCCTAGTATCATGGTAGTAGCATTTTTGTTCTTTGATTCTACCTATTTTAAGATGTCTTGTTCAGTAAGCATTCTCTAATAAATGACCACTGTAGATGACGTTATTTCAATTTGCTGCTCTGCTGACTCTAGAATATCCTATTCTGTCTAACCTGTTTCTTTGAGTGGATAATGTTGGATATCTTCATGCATTATGTTGTTAGTCTGAATTTGGAATATATTTGATCCTGATGTTGACAACTTAGTTTGACTGAAGGAATCAATAACCTACTCTTTATTTGTAACAATGTTAAGAGTAAAGGAATCCTGCTCTAAATGAAGATCACCTATGTGTCCATCCACATAAAGCATCTCATGGGTAGATGGAGGAGTATGTGCTATGTGGATATGACCATCTTGTATAGATATGAGAGTATCCATTAGATCATTGTAGTAGCTTGGAGATACAAATTCTTGATCTTGAATGATTTTAGAATTACTTTTGACATGCTTTGGATCAAGTTCTTGACATGGGTCAGTTTCAAAGGATCCTTGGACATCTTTATTAGGAATGGGAAGTGGATCAATATCCTTTGGATCATTGAGTGGATTTGGATCAAATGTTGAGTTGAAGATTCCTTCAATATTTGCAAACATATCTTGGAAAGGACCATTGCTAGACTTTGGTGAAATATGTTGATAATTCTTTGGAATAAATTCTTGAGATATGTCCTCAAACTCATTGGGTGATGTACAGACATTTTTAACATGATTATTGGTCGATAGATCTTGATCATTGTTTTCAAAAATTGTGGTGGGGAGATTGTTAATGCTATCACTAGTGGTTGAATCTTCATCATTGTCTACAATAGTGATTATTTTTTGATCAATAAGGTATTGGATGAGATTTTTGAGTCGAATATAATCCAATGTTGTGTGTCCCTTTATTTTGTGAAAATCACAAAGGTGATTCTCATTGTACCATGGTGGATTCACTAGGGGCTCTTGATAGTTGTCATAGGTGGGAATTGTGATGAGTTTTTCTTACACCGGTCTCTTCATGATGGACTCAGTCAATTCCCCAAGTGGTGTGTATTTCCGCTTGTTACCTTGTGATATTTTTACTTTAAATTGACCTTGTGATGATTGATTTTGGAGATGTGGTGATTGATCTTCAAGATGTGGAGGTTGGGTTTGTTGTTGATGTTTTTGATCTTGATATCTAACTTCTTGACATTGGAGATATTGTTCTTGGTGTGGTTGTGGACACAACTCAATGCTTTGATGACATGGTTCAACCAAAGGAAGAGTGTATTGATTTTGGAGTGAAGATGCCTCTTGGTTCAATAAGTCAATTAGTTTGGTAAGTGAAGCAAGTTGATCTAGAGAAATTTGATCCTGATCTTGATTTTGACTTCCTTGATATAGTTGACTATTTTGTTCAAGTAGATTTGGAATGTGTACTTGTGGTGTTTGCATGGGATCATAGACAAATTGATTTTGGACAATGCTCTGATTTGGGATGATGTTCATATTTGGCATGATAGGTTGAACTTGAACATTGTTGTGGTTGGGAATCACATTGCCTTGATTTAGGTAGCTTTGATTTTGCATGGTGTTACCTTGATTTGGATCAATACATGGATATGTTAACATATTGCTTGGAATTTGAACAACATTAGTGTGATTCACAAATGTATCTATCCCAAAGTTTACTAAGTGTGGATTTAAAATGATCATGTTAGGTAAACTTGGTGTATTCACATTTGGCATGCATGGATTTGGTCGGATAATGTTGTTTTGTTGTAGACTCATGCACTGATTGTTTGGTAGATAGATTTGCAGGTTTGGACTTTGATTTAAATCTACCATTGGGAAAGGTGGTCCAAAATTTAGATTGGGAAAACTCACATTTGTTGTACCATTGAGGTTTGTAGGAGATAATGATCCTATGTATGGATTGTATAAATTTGAGTTTTGATAATCAATTGGCATTGTAAGGTTTTGAAATTTTGGTTGATTTGGATTACTCATGATGTATGAAGAAAGTTTATATTCCATGTTTTTCTTATGTTTTGACCTTGTTGACCTCTAAGGGATTTAGGACCAATGATGAGATGAAGGATGAAAGGGGGGAATGATATGGGTGTTTAAATTTTAGGAACCTTGGAGGAAATACTAGACTTTAGGACTTTTGGATTTGATTTTTGATTTGATTGGGATTTGATAATGAACTCATAAACTCCAAGAGGTTGGATGTTGTCTTGGAATAAAATTTTTCCACAAGGTGATAATTTAACTAAGTGTATGAAGAAGGATTCATCTACACACACCTAATCAAACAAGATGATTTTGATTTGATTAAAAGGATTTTCCAAAAGTCTAGTATGAAGGATTTTTCCAAGATTCTAAGAGTTTTTTGTGAGATGGGATTTTATTGATGTTTGAGGTGGATGAAATGATTAGTTGTTTTCATCCTAAATGAACCTAAGAGGGACTTGTTTACAAGGCCAAGGTTTTGAAGAACATGCTTTTCCCTTCAAACCAAAAGATCAATATTTTCTCAAAAGACCATAAGAAAAAAGATACACAAGCACATGTGTGGGGTTCAATTTATTTCATCTTGATTAATGAATTTCTTTTACCACATCCAATGTCTTGCTTAAGTTTCAAACTGAATGTCTAATGTCCGAATTTCTTTTCATCCCATAAAGTCCATTATGTGGAAATCAAGGAAATTAAGGCAAAAGTTTCCTATTGTTGACTTTAGTAGGAAAATTGAGATATAAATCCAAATGTTTAGAAACCTCTAAGGATAGAATCCCTAGGGTAAGCAATAACACTTGAATTTTGTAAATGATATTTTCTTCCTAAAGGGTTTGAAATTTAATGATCATGTTGAATATTTGTTTCCCAATGTTTACAAACAAGCAATGTGTTTTGATTCCAAGAACATGTATAACCTTATGGATATGAAAGACTGTCTTTGTTGAATCCCCACTTGGACAAGTCCAGCTATGCCTACTTTTAGCGAATGGTTAGATGCTTGAACCCACTGGATCCCCTCCATGGCACTCACTTATATAGGGTAGTCAAGCATCAGTACCCATGAAACTCCCATGGCATACTTTTCATCTCTACTAAAAGCTGTAAAAGTGTGGGGCAACTTCAAAACAACCGTTCTTGCACCAACAAATAGATCAAGGATTTTGGCCTTTTCTAAACAAGGGTTTTAATGTGGGAATTCCATTCATGGGGAACCATCCATTCGGCAAGAGACCATTGCTGCCCTTCTTGTCAGAACAATCCTTGTGATACTAGCCTTTGTTCCAGTATCCACACTTAAATACCAGTTAGAAATCACTTGGCTTTAGTGTATTGCTGGTTGGGTTGTTCCCTTGGGTGATTACTTTTTCCCACAAGGCAGGCCCTCTAAGATAAACAAAAGTGAGAAAACATATATGTAACTCAATCAATCCTTGTTGTGAAACAAAGAGAGAGAATGTACACAAAATTCTCCACTCACACTCACAAGATGTTTTGTTCAATTTTAATCCCAAAATGAAATGTGGAAGCAATCACTTACACAACTTAATATCACAAAAAGCCTTTTGATTCTTAAGATTGTTGTGAGGTGTGAAAGAAGCACATACGTCTTTTATATGATATTACTTTGGGCAAGTGATTACAAAACATAGAAGCACATGTTCATTTTAACCTTCAAATAGCAAGAGTGAATTCTTTCTAAAGCAACAAAAGGATAAGTGAAAGTTGTTTGTTCAATCGTTAACCTTAAACAAAATCTAGTAAGTTTTCCTAAAGTTCTTTTTAATCCTTTTGTCTTTTTCATTTTAAGCCCAAATGAAATTTAGTGAGTCCTAAAAGCTTGAAGAAATAAAGTCCTTAAATTTGGAATTATAATTGTTTCCAAAAGTGTTTAAAAACACTTGATACAATAGAGAAATGATGTCATAATACAAATTCCTCCTTCCCTTTTTGATTTCTTAACCTAAAAAAGTGCTCAAAATGTTAGATGAGATTAAGAAAAAGAAGATATAAGGGTTAGATGAATCATTAAGCATAAAAACTCTAAAACTTAGACCAAGTTACAATGTGATTTGACTTTAAATGTAAAATTAGAAATTTTTACTCTACTAAAATTGAGAACACTTACACCATTGCATATTTTATGAAATTCTACCTTATTTCAAAAAAAAACCTTCAAAAAAGACCTTTGTATGACCAAGATATGGCCATTTTAAAACTGACTATAAAGCACTAAAACGTAGACCCGTGCACTAAAATAGTGATCAGATGCACCAAAAGAATGCTTAGATGTGCTAAAACAGCCTCAGATGCGCTAAAATAATGCTCAGATGAACTAAAATAGAAACCCATGCAAAACAGTGCTCAGATGTGCTAGAATATACTGTGAATGCTCTATAACAGAGCATGGATGCCCCAGAAGATACTGCGAATGCTCTATAACAGAGCACGGATGCCCCAGAAGATATCGTGGATGTTCTATAACAAGGATTAATGAACAAAACTGTCGAAAAACAACAAAATTTATCATTAAAAAAATGTTAGATTTGTGATTTCTACCCTCCTTCTAGTGCCAAATGTAGAACCCCAATCCTAATACCTGCAAAACACAAGATACAAACACATCATTAGATCCAATGCAAATAAGAATCAAGATTTCCCATGAAATCCATTAACAATGCTCAAAATAGGAAATAAAATTGGACACAATGAGAAAGAAATGAAATCCTAATTAAGCAAGCAAACTCTTGATCCCATGGGGGAATTGGTGCCAATTTGATGTGGAAATTGGCCCTTTCCCAAATCCTATGTAAACTTGGTGATGATTTGATGAAGATTAGATGCTTCCTTGGAGAAAATCTTGCATAACCTAGCTATGATGGATGAAGAATGGATGAACTTGATATGAAGATGATAACTTTAGCTCCAATTCTCCTCCCAAATGAGCATAATGATTTTACATTAATTGTGGCTCCCTCAAAAAATAGAGAAAACCTCTATTTATAGAAAGAAGGATGGAGGATTTGAAATATATGGAGGCCATGGGACTAAAAATGATCCATTGATAAAGCGCCACTTGCCAACATGTGAGAGGATGGAGGTTGAGCACATTTTGAAGAATGTGGAAAGAGGGGGGAGATTCAAATTCAAAAGATGGCTTGAAGGATGGGTTGAAAGGTGAAGTTAATGTGACATGGCTCAAGAAAAGGACTTGTAAGAGATATTAAATGCCATGTTGGATGTATGGACCCTTTTGGAGGGATTTTTCAAATTTGGGGAATATTCCAACCATTGATGCCTTTTTTAAGGTAATTGAGGATTTAATAAATTGATAAATTGATTTTCATGAGCAAGTGGCAAAATCTAGAGGATTTGATGGATTAAGACTAAGATTAATCAAGATTTGATTAATTTAAAGGAGATTAGCTGATTTGACCATTTGACTTAGATTTTTGGATTTAAATAAATCAAAATGAGAGGAATAATGATTTTAGACTTAATTAAATAAGATTTGATTCATTTAATTAAAGAGGATAGTGTTAGCTTTAAATCAAATAAAGATTAATTTATTTAATTTAAATGATATGACTATAGAGATTTATTAAATAAAATGAATTATTTAATTAAAAGAGGGACTATAGGATTAATTAAACAAAGTGATTTGTTTAATTAATAGGAGATGATGACTTAATCAGATAAAAAATGATTTATTTAATTAAGAGATGAAATGTGATGAATTGAATTAAATAAAGATTATTTAATTAAATGACAAGCATGGGAGATGATTTAGGATGAACTGGTGTTAGTAAAATTAGGATCAGGTGTGATTGGTATATTTTTCATGTCTACAAAATGTAATTGTAAAGTGTAAAGAATTTTGTAATTTAAAAAGTGTGTTGACAAGGTAAAGTTATAGTGACAAACAAACAATGATGAACATGGAATATGAAAAATAACAAAATAAAAGCAAACCAAAATAGAATGAAAGAAAATATAAAGAAAATGTGTAAAGATTTCACATACCTAAAAAATGGAGATTCGAATGGAGGAGTTATACCCAATTATGTATCCTTTGCTTCTTCTTGCTTCAAAATCCTCAACAATTTGAGTTTTTCAAAAGCTTATTTCCCTCCAAACTTCAATTATATATGCCTCTTGAATGGAATTTAGACTTGAATTGATATTATATTCCTTTTGACGTGAAAACTATGCTATTTTATGCAAAGGTGGTGGAAAGATCATAAAAAAGGTAGTGGAATGTGAAAAAATTGCATGCACACTTCACAAAAGCATCAAAAAGCTTCTTTTTGTTGGAACATGTGCATAACTAGGAGAATATACAGAATATGGGCCTAGAGATCATTGGTATATTGAATTTTTTACCATTTTTAGAGCAAGACAAAACATGCTCATGTTATAACATGAGCACATTATGTCTTGCTAAAAAAATGACTACATCTCAACTTCTTCAAAATGTGCTCATGTTATGAGAAAGTTGACTTTTTATAAGTTTATTTTCTCTCTCTCTCTCTCTCTCTCTATCCTTATCCATCAATCCCTCTTAGACATCTAGGTGTCTCATTTATCCATAAACCCTCAACCGTAGACACTATGCATTAAATCCGAATCCCTTAAACCTTAAACCCTAATCTCTCTCTCTCTCTCTCTCTCTCTCTCTCTCTCTCTCTCTCTCTCTCTCTCTCTCTCTCTCTCTCTCTCTCTCTCTCTCTCTCTCTCTCTCTCTCTCTCTCTCTCTCTCTCTCTCTCTCTCCTCTCTCTCTCTCTCTCTCTCCTCCTCCCTCCCTCCCTCCCTCTCCATCCATCCCACCTCCCTCATTCTCTCTTCAAGTCTCCCTCCTACCCCTCTCATTTCTTAGCTCTCTCTCTCTCTCACTCACTCCTACCTCTCTCCCCTCTACTCTTAACCCTCTACCCTCTACCCTTAACACTGTACACTATATCTCTCTCCCACTCCCTCCCGCTCTCTCTCTCTCACTCTAAAGTCTCTACCTCCCACCCCCTTACCCTCTATCAGGTAAATCTCTCTCTCACTCCCTCTATCTTTATCTCCTCTACCCTTAACCCTAAACCCTAAACCCTAAACCCTTAAAACCAAAACCCTTAAGCCCTATACCCTCTACCCTTAACCCTCTACCCTCTATCTCTCTCCCACCCCCTCCCTCTCTCTCTCTCAAGTCTCTCCCTCCTACCCCCTCTCCCTCTTTCAGGTCTCTCTCTCAATCACTCCTCTATCTCTCTCCCCTCTATCCTTAACCCGAAAACCGAAATCCTTAATGTTTAAACTCTAAACCCTTAAACCCTCTACCCTCTATCTCTCTCCCACTCCATCTCTCTCTCTCTCTCTCAAGTCTCTCCCTCCTACCCCCTCTCCCTCTCTCAGGCCTATCTCTCCTACTCAATCACTCCTTCTATCTCTCTCCCCTATACCCTTCACCCTATACCCTCTACACTTAACCCTTAAAACCTAAACCCTTAAACCATATACCATCTACCCTCTATCTCTCTCACACTCCCTCTATTTGTCTCTTTCTCTCTTAGATCTCTCTCTATTACTCACTCACTCCCTCTATCTCTCTCCCACTCCCTCTCTCTCTCTCTCACTCCCTCTATCTCTCTCCCACTCCCTCCTCTCTCTCTCTCACTCCCTCTCTCTCTACCACTCCCTCTCTCTCCCACTGTCTTTCTACCTACACAACTAGACATCTCTCTCTATCTCACTCCCTCTATCTCTCTCCCCTCAACCCTTAACGCTACACCCTATACCATCTACCCTTAACCCTATACCCTCTATCTATCTCCCACCTCCCTCTTTCTCTCTTCTGTCTCTTTCAAGTCTCTCCTCCTACCCCTCTCCCTCTCTCAGGTCTTTGTCTCTCACTCACTCCTATCTCTCTCCCTCTCCCCTTAACCCTCTACCCCTACCCTCTATCTCTCTCCCACTCTCTCTCACTCTCCCTCTGTCTCTCTCCCCTCCACCCTTAACCATAAACTCTAAAACCTAAAACCTTCAACCCTAAACCTTAAACCCTCTCTCTCTCTCTCTCCCCTTAAACCCTTATACCCTCTACAGTCTAACCTTAACAATCTACTCTCTATCTATCTCCATCTCTCTGTCTCTATCTTTATTTGTCTGTCTGTCTGTCTCTCTTTCTCTCTAAAGTATCTCCCTTCTACCCCCTCTCCCTCTCTCAAGTATCTCTCTCTCTCTCACTCCCTTTATCTCTCTCCCCTCTGCCCTTAACCCTAAACCCTAAACCCTTAACCCTTAAACCCTAAACTCTTAAACCCTCTACCCTCTATTTGTATCCCACTCCCTCCTACTCTCTCTCTATATAGATCTCTATCTCTCAAGTCTCTCCCTTGTACCACCTCTCCCTCTCTTACGTCTCTATCTCACTCACTCACTCACTCTTATCTCTCTTCCCTCTACCCTAAACCCCCTGTATAAGAGAAAATTTGCACCCTAGGCGCAATTCCCCTTTTTACCTCTATACACTTTAGAAAACCAAAGTCAGAGGCTTAATTCCACTTAAGCCCGCTGATGGAAGTCCACTTGGTGTCTGTTTTGTGTGTTGGTGGGGGTGTTTCTATCGGGGATTCCCATGCGGTGCACAGATATCCGTGTGGTGCACTTACATCCCTGGAAAATTCCTGTGGTTGAGCAAATAGAGGCATTACTCTTCGCATTGGCAGTGAAGTTGTAATCCTCCTTCGGCCAACCGAATTGAATATGGCTATTTCCTTTCTCATTCCTTGATATCCAATCTTTGAACTTACATTTGAAGGTTGGAAGGTTTTGGAAGAAAGGTGGGAAGAAATCTTGGACAGACTTGGCTCTCATACTTTCACTTTCACAAGCTCATTTCCACCCACTTCCAAGCATTCAAGCATTCCATTGCAACAATATCACACTCCATCACATTGGTAGAGCAAGTTTGGGACCATGCAATTGTAGCAGAGGCTTGAGTTCCTCTCATTTCTCCCCCAAGAAACCTTGAGTGCTCTTGGTGGAGGTGGTAAGCTGCTCTCTCCTCTCCTCTATCATTTGGTTGAGTAGCCAAGTACTATTTTTGTAGTGCTTGTGTTCTTGTTACTTCTTTATCTCCTTTCCTTTGGATGTCCATGGAGGTGGGAACACCTAAATGGGGGTTTGACTGAGGCAAACACCTATACAACCACCCACCAACATTCTCTCTCTTGTTGTGTGTAGGTGGACGCACTTCGCGGAGCTAGCTAGCGAATAGGGTCTTCTACGATATTTTCTTCATCACCTTCGCTTGTACTCATATTTTATGGTGTTATTTTGTTCCCTTAGAAGTTGTTAAGCTAGGCTATTAGTCATTTTAGTGAGTCCAACCTTTTCTCTGCTGTAATTTGACTGTATGGACTACAAAACATTTCTGAGACGCCAGTGTGCCGCACTGTCATCTGAAGTTCGTGCTGACATCTTTAGGTAGAGAGCTCCCTAAGGTGTAGAGTTAGACCTAAAGACTGAATCACCTTGCCCCACCTCGAAGCTCGAGATTGTAGAATGGTTGGAGGATTCCATAATCCTCATCATTCTCACCCTCCTAATCCTGAACAATACACTTAGCTATGGTAAGTTAGGGAAACCTCTCGTGTCTTGGCCCTCCATGACCTAGGGTCTTGCATGTGGTGGTCCCCCTCTCTTACATTGTTGGTGAACCTAATATGAACCGATGTCTATTCATCCATTGGTGTTAAAAACTTCCCTTAGTTACTTCATGGTTGTTGTGACCTCACACGTTGTGAAAGTTTATGAGCATCACAACCCAATCCACAAATTTTGGGCATATCCTGAGGAGAAGTGTACAACACCTCCCGATGGATAGGACAAAGGTCTTGCTTGGTCTTTCTACAAGTCTTTTCTTTGGTCCCGCCATTAGTTTGGTCGCACATGAGCAGTTATCAAGGAATGAGATGGGTTTCATTGATGAAACCAATCACATTCCCACTCCTCCTGTGTCTCCCATGCCATCATCGGTGGATGAGCACGAGGCTGTTCAAATCCCTTCTGAATTTGTGTCTACCCTCACTAAAGGGTTGGGTGACCTTGAAAACCATTTGGAAGGAAATCTAAAGATGGCTAGGGCTGCTCAGGTTGTTAGCGAATTGAGACATATGATGGGAAAAGATCGAACATGCATCAAAATTCTAAGTAGTCTCTTCAGTATCCCCGAAGCATGTAACTCTACCTCTGCATGAGGAGTCACCTTTGAAGAGCCTGAGGGACAATTAGGAGTATCAATGCCTCCTACTTCTATCTACATGGCTGATGCGGTCCCTTCCATCAATATCCTTCCCATCCCTAATCAACTGGAAACTATCAAGGTGAATAAGGTCCCATTGGGCTTTAACTTTACCCCTTTTATGACCTTCGGTGGTGGAGGCTTTGGTAGTGGTAGTGGATTTTGCAGCAGAGGTTGTAGCAATGGTTCCGATGGAAGCTATACTGAGGGTGGTGGCTCTAGTAGTGGCTTTGGTAGAAGTCACACCGGTGGTAGTTTTGGAAGTGGACCTGGCGATGGTTCTGGAGGAGGAGGTTCATCTGGCCCTCTATCTTCTAATAACCCTATTCTAAATACTCTACTTCAGAATATGGGTAAGATGTAAAGTCATCTAGCGAGCCTTTCCTAGGCCTCGACCCAGCCCATTTTTGAACCCTTCTTCCGACATAGTCCATTGTCGGTTGCCATCCTAAACATTCCCTTCCCTTAGGGAATGGAGATTCAAAAGTTTGAGAAGTTTGGTTTCAAGGGGGATCCGCAGACATACGTGTCTACCTTTAATTCCCTCTGCACTGAGTTCTTCCATCATGATGCCTTGATGGCAAAGATATTTCCCTGATCTCTCAAGGATACAACACTCGAGTGGTATTGTTCCTTGCCTGATAATTCTATCTTCTCATTTGACCAACTTGTTAATCAATTCCTTAGATAGTTCCAAGAAAACATCGGACCTAAGATGACCTTTTTGGATCTTGTTCGATGTAAGCAAGGAGATAGTGAAAAGATTACTGATTTCATAGTGCGTTACCAAGTGCTTCTTTCACAAATCTCGTATCAGCTACCTAATTTTGACATGCAAAAGGTGTTCATAGGGAACTTACAAAGGCCTTGGAAAGAGAATTTCACCCTTATGAAATATCCTTCTTTCACGCATTCTGTGTAGCCTTATGAGAATACCAACAGATAGTTGCTCAATTCAGGGGATCTTCCTCGTGCTCTCATTCTAAAGGGAAATCTATTGTATCAATCTTTGGAAAGGGAAAAGCCATTGTGAATGTAGTAGCCACTGCTAATGACAACAGCCTCAGACACAACTGGAAGTTCATAAAGTTATCAGAATCTTATACCTCCATCTTACAGAAGTTGTTGAAGGATAAGATCATAACTTTACCAACTCCTAATCCCATTAAGGAACCCTACCCTAACTGGTATGATGGGAGTACTTACTATCAATACCATTGTGTTAATGGGAATGATGCCGAACATTTTATGCGGTTGCGTCATGAGATAAAAGACCGCATCAAGGATGGTACTATCCATCTTAATGGGAACAAGCAAAATGCTAAAAGGTCAGTGGCAAAAGCTAATAGTGAATTGCAGATATACACAGACCTGTTTCCATCGCATTCTACTAACATGATTATTGATCCCACTGATTTTGTTTCTCAACCCGAGGCCTATGTAAACATGGTCACAATGACTTCCACTATTTCACCCACGCCCGGTTCGCCGGATGTTACATTTACAACACAAGATCTACCCTTAAACAACAAACCTTCACCGCTTTACACTCCCACCCATGTCAATGGTAACATTGTGATGGGAGTCTTCATAGATCTCGTGATCCGTGTAATTTTTATTACCAAAGAGACATTAGTTTTGAACTTGTTGCAAAAATAAAAATATGAAAAAACAAGATCTACCATCTGTACCCATGATGGCATGAATCTAAAACCTTATGGCTCAATCACCCTATCCGTCCTAGTTGGACCTAGGACTGTAGACACGGTCTTTGACATTATTCTAGATATGGATCTATTCAGAGTAAAGCTAGGTATTCCTTGGCTAGCGTCCATGAATGGGGTCGCCTCCATTATTCATAAGTTTCTAAAATTCTCCCACAAGGGTGTCATGCATGTAGTGCATGACACTAGATACTAGCCTTTTCTATCTCGTTGTGGATATTCATTGGATCACTTTTGGCCCTCTCCGGTTGGTCTGCTTCCACTAAGGATGGACCTACTTTACAAAAACTATGTATAGTATAAAACTGGGGGTAAAGGGGAGCCAAATTTGACCCTTCCTATAACTAAAAATGGGTTTCCATCTTCTCCCGAGATGAGAAGGATCCCACACTTACGATCACTTCTTCTCCAAAAGAGAAAGGAAAAGGCTATACCCTCTGCTCCCTCTCCCCCGAAGGAGAAGAATCCCGTAACGGCTCCCTCCTCTTCTCCTAAAGGTAAAGAAAAAGTGACCTCTTCTCGGACTGCCCTGTCCTCTCCGCTTTCCTAGGAAGAGTATTGGATGAGGAAGCCCAGTGGCTATCCCCTGAATCCTATGATTTCTCCTTGGCATAGGCCCAAGATTAGGATCATGGACCTTCCTAATGAATATCTAGAACCATGGTACTAATTGTACAGTAGAAAGAAGGGTTCTCACTGAGAATTTGATCTACAGCCTCCTATCACTCCTACTCCTAAGGTAGTGAGCAGCAAGAGGCCCATTGTTGAGGCTCTCAATTCAACTCCTCCTGTCACTCATCAGCTTGCTCCCCCTACTCCTGTACAAGAATTTTTTCCTCTAACCAAAATGGTCATAGTGGACGTTCCTATGGTCGAGTAGGAAACTCTCACCCCTTCGCAAATTTTGGCTTCTAACTCCAAGAGCCATATAAATCACCTTGCATGTGAGGGAAAGCGCCCACAAAAGGATCTCCTGGCTGAGCAAGTCACCTCGCAACAGAAGGTGGAAGAGATGACTACCCCTGCTTCAGGGCCCCCTACAATGTCTTCTTCCTCCCTTCCTGCTATGTCTCTTCTACTTGATCCGCTCGTGACTTCCATTGCAAGCACCAACATGCCTAACCCTAAATGTGTATAGGTGTTTATCACTCCTTCAGTGGAGCTGCCCTTGCTGATGTCCATTTTGGATATTCAACTCTTTTTGAAACCCATGGATATGGTTAACACTTCAGTCGTATCTGATGCGGTTTTATTCTCCTCTTGCTCTACACCTCTAGCTTCATTTGTAGGGAGTTCATATCCTCCTATGAAGAAGGAGGTAGAGTGATGCAGGAGCATCCTCGGTTCTTGGCAATCTTGCATCAACTAAAAAAATATTTTCCTTTCAATTTTGTTCTTATTTTTTTCTTTCTCAATTCGTGTTGGTGGATTCATCATCTTTGTTCACCAGACCCTGTGAATCTTGGAGTACATCACCTACATTTTCATTTCCCTTGTCCCAAGATTTGAGCATGATTGGATCTTTTTCTGGAAGGTTATTGCTTCCAAAACTCTTGGCAGTTTCTTGAACCAACATTGGAATAATTTCAAACTTTTTGGCCACTTCGATCATTTTGGATCGTCCCTGTAACTTGTGGATCTTAACAGTGTGATTTTAATTATTCTTGGGTGTGTTCCCGATCTTTATTATAGGTCCACACTCCATCTTACACACCTGATGAAGAATAATTCAAATGTGAGGCTGACCTATTCATGCGTACGTAGATTTTCTTTCCTTGGAGAATGTGATGATCTTTGGCCAATGCAGATGTTTCCAGAATTGTGGATCTTCTATAAAGCTTGTAATATATCATTAGAAGAGGTAGTGGTGCTAGAATAGTAGTGAATAGTGAAGAATGGATAGATAAGTTTGGTTCAAATTTATAGAATTTTCTCACATATAGGAGTGCATGGGAATATTGTATTTCTGAACATGTTGTATCATGCCTATGAGCCGAATTTGTAAGCTTGGATATTGCCGACCAAATGTAACCAAGATTTTTCTATTAATGAGAATGTTTTAATCTGCATTTTCCTCCATATTCCATGTTGCTTTCATTGTGTTACTCCTACTGCACAGTTCAAATTGTTCTCTTTGAGGACCCTCCTACCATGGTTGCACCACAAAGGCTAGTCCTTCTCGTAATAAAGGATGTAGGAGGAGCCCATCTTCTTTGCAAGGTGGTCCTGTGATTACCTGCTCTATCCTTGTGATAGAACTAGTCCCAGCTTCTTTTGAGTTCATCACCGCTCCCAAATCATTTGACAAGCTTAGCGGTGAGGCTTAGGCATGGCCTGCACTGTCTCCTAAGAATAAGCATGATGCCCCCGTGGGATGCATGTTTAATTCGGTGGATGAAGTCCCAACCCTATTGGCAATCTTTACTAAATCGCTGACCTTGACTCCATAGGAGCTAGGTGGAGAGGACCTTGAGGGGCCCTCTTCCTTGGCCCTTGTTGTGGGAGGGTATGATGCCCCTCCTCTTAACATTCCACTTTTGTAGGCTCATACTCCTTCCCCTTATGAGGATTTGGATTGGGAAGTGGATGACCTCTTGGCCGAGCAATATTAGGAGGAGACCCCTTTTCTTGATCTCATGTGTGTGTGTTTTGTGATGTGTTCCCCTGTACTCGTGCTATGTGTTCTTGGATGACCCTCGTCACCCTTGTTGGTGCTTGGATAAAGGCATGGTTTTTGTGTTGTGAACATTCTTTTATTTGTACCATCATTCTTCCATGTTTGTGCTTGACTTTTGTTAAATTGGGGACGATACAAAGTGTTGGGAGCATTTAGGCTTCCCTTCCATGTTGACCCAATTTTTTTATTTTTATTTTGTCTTCTTGTGCATTCCTCACATGGCCTAATATAGTAGGGGGTTGATGATAGTTCATTTAAATATTATTATTATACATATCTATATATATTTATGAGCATTTCTGACCCCAAAATATTAGGCTACCCCTGTGTCCTATGTTTTGTGTTTTCTTTTCACTTCCTCTACCTTTATCTCTTCTTTGTTTGAGTTGTCCCTCCTATGTGCGACAATGCTCCTCTTTAACACTTCAACTTTCAAAAAACAAATTTGTTGCCAACAAATCTTCTCTTGAAAGTCTTTACATCACTTTTCCTTGGAAGCACATTTTCAACATTGGAACCCTAACGTAATGTGTTTCCTTCATCACAGGTTCATAAAGAAAGGACTTGAGGACCTTCCTCCAAAGTGGGAACTTCTTTGAATTCCCATCGCATGGGGGGATGACCTTCCTTTCAAATTCCTTGATGAAATGAACATCTTTCAAAAGGATCCCTTGATGACGAATCACTCTAAGATGAACAGTTGCTTTTGAATTGTGAGTCCCTTGAGTGGAACCCCTTTTACTTCACAGTGGGTTCCCTAGAGACCCTTTCTTCAAAATCCCTTGTAGTGAATGGACCTTTTCACATATAGCCTGGGGGTAGACCGACTAGGCTCATTCCATTCACCCTTTCACATCTAGCTTGGGGGCAACCTAACTAGACCTTACCTTTTGAACAACGCGTCCCTTGAGTGGACCCCTCTCCTTTTGAAGGGTTCCCAAGGGATCCCTTTGAAATTTTTTCGGTCTACATGATCAGCCGCGTTAGACATGTTCTATCTGTAGGTAGACATGGTGCCACTTTAGATGCGTCCTATCTGTGGGTAGACGTATCGACACTTTAGACATGTGGTATCTACGGGTATACATGTTGTTGCTTTTAGATGCATCCTATATGGGAGTAGACGCATCGACGCTTTAGAGATGTTCTATCTATGGGTAGATGTGTCGCTGCTTTTAGATGCATCCTATTTTTGGGTAGATGCATCGATGCTTTAGATGTGTTCTATCTGCGAGTAGACATGTAGCCACTTTTAAATGCATCCTATCTGCGGGTAGATGCATGAACACTTTAGACATGTTCTATCTATAGGTAGATGTGTCACCACTTCCTGAATCTGTGAATTATGCTTCCTTGGGGCTTCCTCCATGCGAAATATCTTGGGGGTTGCCTCCTTGTAGGTCTACGGGCCTACAAGACGCTTTGTTGTTCCAACTTCATAGTTTCGAGTAGTTATGAAGTCATTTGCATCTCCTACACCCTTGGGTTCGCCAGACCAATTACTACTTCCTTGACGGTTTCTAACCCTATATTCTTCTTGATCTACTATACCTAGCACTCATCAGTACTTGTGCTCGTTAAAGTGGGGGAAAAATGTATAAGACCAAAATTTCACCCTAGGTGCAATTCCCCTTTTTTCCTCTATACACTTTAGAAAACCAAAGTCGGAGGCTTAATTCCACTTAATCCCACTGATGGTAGTCCACTTGGCACCTATTTTGTTTGTCAGTGAGGGTGTTTCTATCAGGGATTCCCACACAATGCATAGATTTTTGTGTAACGCACTTACGTCCCTGGCAGATTCCTACGGCTAAGCCAGTAGAGGCGTTACTCTTACCATTGGCAGTGAAGTTGTAATGCCTCCTTTGGCCGACCGACCCAAATATGGCCATTTCCTTTCTCATTCCTTGATATCCAGTCTTTGAACTTTCATTTGAGGGTTGGAAGGTTTTGGAAGAAAGGTGGGAAGAAATCTTGGACAGACTTGGCTCTCATACTTTAACTTTCACAAGCTCATTTCCACTCACTTCCAAGCATTCAAGCTTTCCATTGCAGCAATATCACACTCCATCATGTTGGTAGAGAAAGTTTGGGACCATTCCATTCAAGCAGAGGCTTGAGTTCCTCTCATTTCTCCCCCAAGTAGCCTTGATTGCTCTTGGTGGAGGTGGTAAGATTCCCTATCCTCTCCTCTATCATTTGGTTGAGTAGCATAGTACTATTTTTGTAGTGCTTTTGTTTTTGTTACTTCTTTATCTCCTTTCCTTTGGTTTTCCATGGAGGTGGGAACACCTAAATGGGGATTTGACTAAGGCAGGCCCCTATATAGCCACCCCCCAACATTCTCTCTCTTGTTGTGTGTAGGTGGACGCACTTTGTGGAGCTAGCTGGCGAATAGGGTCTTCTAAAAGATTGTCTTCATCTCCTTAGCCTTGGTATATCTATTTTATCACCTTCGCTTATACTTCTCATATTTTATGGTGTTATTTTGTTCCCTTAGAAGTTGTTAATCTAGGTTGTTATTCATTTTATCAAGTCCAACCTTGTCTCTGCGGTAATCTGACCGTACAGACTACAACACATTTTTGAGACGCCAACGTTCCACACTGTCGCTTGAAGTGCATGCTGAAATCCTAGGGCAGAGAGCTCCCTAAGGCATAGAGTTGGACCTAAAGACTGACTCACCTAGCCCCACCTTAGAACTTGGGATTGCAGAGTGGCTGTAGGAATCCATAATCCTCATCATTCTCACCCTCGTAATCCTAAACAATACACTTGGAAAAGTTAATTTAGGTCAGCCTCTCACATTTTGGTCATCCATGAGCTGGGGTCTTGCATGCAGTGGTCCCCCTCTCTTACACCCCCTACCCTCTACCCTTAATCCTTACACCCTTAAAAACTCTATACTTAGCTCTCTACCCTCTATCTCTTTCCCATTCCCTTCGTCCATCTCTCTCTCTCTCAAGTCTCTCCCTCCTATCCCCCTCCATCTCTTAGGTCTCTCTCTCTCACTCACTCCCTTTATCTCTCCCCACTCTACCCTTAGCCCTAAATCTTAAACCCCGTATCCTCTACAATTAACCCTCTACCCTTTATCTCTCTCCCTCTCCTTCCATCTCTCTCTCTCTCTCTCTCTCTCTTCTCTCTCTCCATCCTACCTCCTCTCCCTCTCTCGGGTCTATCTCTTTCTCACTCAATCCCTCTATCTCTCTCTCCTCCACCCTTAACCCTGAACTCTAAACCCTTAATTCTTAAACTCTAAAACCTTAAACCCTCTACCCTCTAACCTCTACCTTTCTCCCACTCCCTCCCTCTCTCTCTCTAGTCTCTCCCTCCTACACCCTCTCCCTTTCGCAGGTCTCTCTCCCTCACTCAATGAACTCTTCTATCTCTACCACTCTACCCTAAACCCCTAAACTCTCTACCCTCTATCTCTCTCCTAGCCTCTCCCTCTCTCTCTCTCTCACGTCTCTCCCTCCTACCCTCTCTCCCTCTCTCAGGTCTCTCTATCACTCACTCACTCCTATCTCTCTCCCCTCTACCCTTAACCCTCTCCCTCAACCCTTAAACCCTCTATCTCTCTCCCACTCTCTCTCTCTAAAGTCTCACCATCATTCCCCCTCTCCCTTTGTGAGGTCTCTCTCTATCTCTCTCACTCACTACCTCTATCTCTATCCCATCTACCCTTAACCCTAAATGCTAAACCTTTAACCCTTAAACCCCAAATCATTAAACACTCTACCCTTAACCCTCTACCCTCTATCTCTCTTCCACTTCTTCCCTCCATCCCTCTCTCTCTCAAGTCTCTCCCTCTTACCCCCTCTCCCTCTCTCAGGTCTCTCTCTCTCACTTCTTAAATCCTCTACCAACCTATAACCTTAACCCACTAGACTCTCTCCCTCCCTCCCTCTCTCTCTCTCTCTCTCTCTCTCTCTCTCTCTCTCTCTCTCTCTCTCTCTCTCTCTCTCTCTCTCTCTCTCTCTCTCTCTCTCTCTCTCTCTCTCTCTCTCTCTCTCTCTCTTCCTACCCCATCCCTTTCTTAGGTCTCTCTCTCTCACACTCACTCCATCTATCTCTCTGCCCTCTACCCTTAACCCTAAATCCTAAACCATTATCTCTTAAATCCTAAAAATTTAAACCCTCAACCCTCTATCTCTCTCCCACTCCCTCCCTCTCCCTATCTCTCTCAATTCTCTCCTTCCTACCCCATCTCCCTCTCTCAGGTATCTCTCTCTCTCATTCACCCACTCCCTCTATCTCTCTCCTCTCTACACTTAACCCTCTATCATGTAACCTTAACCCTTAAACCCTTAAACCCTCTACCCTCAACCCTTCACCCTCTACCTTATATCTCTCTACCAATCCCTCCCTATATCTCTCTCTCAAGCCACTCCCTTCGAACCCCTTTCCCTCTCTTAGTTCTCTCTTTGTCTCTCACTCACTCACTATATCTCTATCCCCTCTACCCTTATCCCTAAACCCTAAACCTTAAACCCTATACCCTATATTGTCAATCTTTGTTCCATTCCCTCCCTATCTCTCTCAAGTCTCTCCCTTCTACCCTGACCCCCTCACTTAGGTCTCTCTCTCTCACTCACTCCCTATATCTATCCCCCCTCCTTCCTTAACCCTTGAACCCTCTACCCTCTACCCTCTATCTCTCTCCCATTCCCTCCCTCTCTCTCTCAAGTATCTCCCTCCTACCCCCTCTCCCTCTCTCAAGTCTCTCTCTCTCACTTGCTCACTGCTATCTCTCTTCCATCTACCCTTAACTCTCTACCCTCTATCTCTCTCCCACTCCCTACTTCTCTCTGTCTCTGTCTCTCAATTCTCTGTAAGGAAATCAAGGCAGTGCATCTAGTGAAAACTCCAAACAGTAGTGCCTTTGGTAACTTTAATTTCAATTAGGTTTCCTCAAAGACACATACTACTATGTCCTAAAGCGGAAACAGACATAGTTTATTTCCCACATTAATCCTTCTGAGAAAAAAACATGTAAATTCAACAACATGCATCAAAAGATTCTCTAATAGAACCAATACAGACATGAAAGATGAGACAAAAACATAAGACAAAGATTTACGTGGGGAAAACCCTTTCGGGTGAAAAACCCCACTCTCCAAAGTTCAAGCCATTATATTATTCAGCAATAGAAAGTTACAATACAGTTTCAGGCTCTTAGCCTTTTTAGAGATTAGATCTTGTTCATTCTAGATACAACTGGTAGCCAACTATCCTTGAGAGATCAGGAGAGATTCCAGCATACCATTGCCTCTCTCTTCCTCTGCTTCGACCTCATGGCCTAGGCCTTTCGGCCAGCCACTTGGTCCTCTCTATCTCTATCTCTCTAGCTCTAGGCTCTTCAACTCCTTGGCTTATCAACACTCTCTTCTTTATAATACAGAACGTCCAATGCATACATATATGCATTCGTTCTCAACAGTCAGAAATAAATCTCCAGCTCAGCATCATCATCATAACGAAGATGTTCCCACTTCCTCATGTAGAGATTTCCCTTTCCACACAAAAATGGTTCAGCAAACAGTTCACATCTTGCTTTCTCTGATTGGTCCAAAATGCACCACATTAGACAGTCATCAAATGGTCAAGGGTGTTCAACTTGTGTTGGCATGTCGGTGAGACACTAATCATGTCTCCTCGATGCCAACATAGCCAGCATTCGATATTTCCAAGAGTTATCCCTATCGGTAAGAGGTTACATTGAGTCCAGAGAGCTATCACTAAGACTTTGCCATGTCACCAAGACCTCACACCGAAGAGAACAAGGTATTCTAAAGAGTTCATCAGTCAGTAAGACTATTGCTCTTCATCTAGACATTACACCGAAGTCTTCAAATCACATCGACCTCAACATTCTCATCGGCGAGACAATCGCCATTTGATGAGACTTCATACCGATGTTTAAAGGTCATTCTGAAGTGTAGTCGACAAGACTAACATCTTTCGCCAAGACATCATAAAGCCTTCAAGTCATAATGAACACCGAGTGGTCACCAAGAGTCATACCGACATTAGGATTCCCATCGGCAAGACAATCAAGTTTTCCAGGAGTTCACACCAAGCCTCTCAAGTCATACCGAGCACCAAACAGTTGGCAAGACTTATCGCTTTCACTGAGACATTATACCGACATCAGGATTCCCATTAGCAAGACAATCACTCTTCGCCAAGACATCATATCGATGCATTCAAGTTACCTGAAGTCTTCTATCGGCCATACATTCTGCTCTCACGAAGACCTCTCACCGAGTCTTCATGTTGTTCTGAAGCATCCATTAGTTGACAAGACTTTTGTCTTTCGCCAAGACCTTACATCGAGCAAACATGTCATACCGAGTCAGCAAGACATTTGACTTTTTCCAAGACATCTCAGCGAACACATGTCATCCTAAAGACTATCGACGAGACTCTCCAAGTCACCAAGACTTCATACCGGTCGTCTTGAGCTACTCCGATGACTTCAGTTGTATCCCCATCGACGTAACCTTCCTTCATCGCTGAGACTTCTTCCCAAGACTTTGTGTTACCACGATGACCATATGCTATTGGTGAGACATTCCTCATCGATATGAGTCATACCGAACATCCAAGACTCTCCCCGACACCCAATAAGAACATTTTATCAGCCAAAGGTCTCCACTCGACAAAAGGTCACAACGAATACATCTGGGTCACATCGATAGACTTCATTCGGCAAGACATCAGCTCTGTCTCAGCAACATGAGCAAAACACAAGGTTATTAAACTGCTAGTTAGCCAGACAACAAGAATGTCACAGCAACCATGCTTTCTCAGAGGTTTCAGCCTGTGAGATTAAGGCAATAATTCCAAGAATCTCCCACTTGACGAAGATCGCACAGGCACCTCCAAAGCAACCAGAAACTAAGATCACACTAGCTCCACCAGTTTAGACCCCGCAATACTCAAGACACCTGACCAACAAGTCTCCATAGATAACAGTCCACCAGACAATCTGCAACAAAGACCAGGCATCCAACTACAACTCAATGACCAACAAAGCAAACCGATCACAGCCTTCTAGGAAACCACATAGATCTCGAACATGTTCTCATGCTCCATCAAGAATTCTGCTCCAACATCCAAGATGTTCACCTTCAGGAAACAATCCTATCATCTTCCAACATGCCACCTATGGAAGAAGGATACAATTCCAAGGTGTATAAGCACCATTCCAACGAACACAAGCAAAAGATCCCAGTGATACCATCAACAAGATACAACTACCACTTCACTGTGTTCAAACGCTATACAGAAGTAATTTCAACTTCAAAGCTTCAATCATAACACAATAGTGAAGTCATTATCCAAAAACAAGATACTAAACATCAACTAGAACAACAATCAGATTGACTGCTTCCATCCAACTGATAAACCCACGCGACTGGAAATAGCACCCACAACTTGTGCTACTCCATCCAATCTCACATACCTCATAGGTATCACCATTAGTAAACTTATGCCAATCCATAACCAACTCATTAACAAAAAATGCAAGCTCCAAGTATCAACCAGTCAAAGAAGACAAGACACATACAGGAACTCCCACTGCCTGAGTAATCCATATCTGAAAGATCAAAGGCATCACAAGTCTACCAATACCAGCACATAGAAAATGTAACCCTGTAGTACCAAGGAAAAAACCACAATGATATGAACAACCTACAACAACATGCCACAAGAAACATTTCTCTCACCACAAACCTTCACGGCCACAAAGAGAAATTCTACACATCATCTTCCTGTAGATCATCCTCCTACATACACTTCTAACAGCCAGCTGTGTCAAGAATGATCTTCTTCACATCCTAAAAGAAAAGCCTTAACAACATCCATCCGTTCAATCACCAAGATCAAACCGACTTTAAAAACCAACATGGATGTAAGCATCTCAAAGAAGATCAAACTAGTTCATTTCCCATTTCAGGAAATTAGGCCATACAACATCTCCTACCAATTCTCATTAGTAACAAGGAGATAAAAGAAACTATACAACTTCCACTATGAATCCTCTAGAATCATTAAATAGTAATTCAAGATCCATATCATGAAAGTGAACATAAAACACATCTAAAAAATATAATGGGCCAAATACCTTCAGATAAACTACCGAGTAGACCAAGAGTGGGAACGAGAATACTCCTTCAAGATAAACAAGTCATCATGACTAATCCAAGAGCAATCTCTTCATAGGTCTCTTATTGAAATCATGTTCAACGAAGGTGTAGGCTTCTCAGACTTTCTGCTGAAAACTTCACCAAGAATAACAAGCAGCAACACTTCTCTCATAAGAGAAAGACAACCTCACCTTATTCTTCATGTATCCATAAGTACTAGCAACCGGTCATCTTATGCTAAACTTCAACTGCATTACTGCACTATCACGAAGTATTAAGCAAATAATCAAAGCACCCAATACACAAAGAATTACCAGACCATTGTCAAAGCTCCAATCATCTGAATCAAGAACTTATCATGACATCATGATCTACACATCCTCATAGGAAATCCCATGCTTCAAGTGACTTTTCCATTGTCTCAAGTACAATTCACGATGCCAAAAATCTAGTGCAAAAGCAAGAGTATACCATGACATAAAGAAAATAGACTCAAAAATCAACATCACCTGTCAAGCACCACCAACACCTTAGCCAAAGACTCCAAGTGTCCTCCATGGTTCCAAGATGTTACACATGTTCAAGTAATGTCCATGCAAATGTGAAAGAACCCTTCTGCAGGAACAGGATCAAAGAGCTCTCCCAAGAAACATCTGCAACACTAAAGAAGACCATTCACCACCACGTGATGAATCCACGGTCACTGCTAGAGCTCCCACTGAAACGTGACACCCGAGCTCTCCAAGCATCATGACTACCTGCTACAGGTTCCCATAACCAACTATTTAGGTACTCAATAGTATCCATCCTCTCATCTCAAAGCACCACACCAATGCACAAGTGACCACAGACACGGCTAGCTAACAAGTTTGCACCAACAATGAATCAACCTCGTGGATATAGACAGTCCACTTTTGAGGTGTCTCATAGCAACCATGTAGGTAAAGACAGCCCACAACATTGCACAACCCATAGATCCATTCAACAGAAACATGCAAACCCATCATCGCATTGGAAATGAAAAACTGAGATCTCAAAGAGAATAACCACATAGACAACATGACTCAACCACCAGATCATGCCAAATCTGATTTTCCAATCATGTCCACAATGAGCACCATAATAAGGGAACCCATAAGCATCACCACAAGAATGCTGAGTGACAAATCACGTACCAACACTCCCATGTAGAGAAGAAATCACACCTTCTCAAACCATGCACCAAGCATGCATGCAGAACTGCAACTATCTCATCCAGCACCACCCCAAAAGCCAGTGTCTAGAAAATAGCTCAAGAACAACTCCACATGGTCACAATTTTTGTTTAACTATGTAAAACCTGCAAAACTACAGAGCCATGCAAGTACAAAACATCCTTAGAAAGGAAAACAACAGTTCAGGAGAATCCAGGTCCCTTTCAAACCAACTCTAAAACCACCAACATGTACATGCATCCGAGAAAGAGAGAAAAGATATTTTAGAAGCTTGCAAATCATCTAATGATTAACTCCATAGCCTTTAAGCATTCAAGGTTAACAGGAAACAATGCCTTCCAACACTAGGAACCACCATCTAGCATAAGCACTTTCTTCCATGGCTGAGAAACAAACTAGGCTTCTCCATATCACTCAGGAACCTGACAAACAGACACCCAATATGAAAGCTTTACTGCTACATAGCCACAGAGCAAAGAAATCTACCTCATACTCCAAGGTTATACTGCTACCAATCAGGAGACACAGATCACAACATGATCAACTCCCTTTTCCATCTTGAACATCCTTCAAGCTGCATGCTGTCTCATAATACCACAAGGCTTCCACTCAACAAAGGATCAATACATCAGTCCATTCCTCCAGATTTCTTTCAGCCTATCAAGCTAGGAAATCTTCATAGGAGAAATACCCAGAACCAGACACCAAAAGAAGGCTCTGATACCACTTGTAAGGAAATCAAGGAAGCACATCTAATGAAAACTCCAAATAGTAGTGCCTTCGGTAACTTTAATTTCGACTAGGTTGCCTCAAAGACATGTACTACTATGTCCTAAAGCGGAAACGGACACAGTTTATTTCCCACATGAATCCTTATGAGAAAAACACATGTAAATTAAATAGCATGCATCAACAGATTCTCTAACAGAACCAATACAGAAATGAAAGATAAGACAAAAATAGAACACAAAGATTTACATGGGGAAAACCCTTTCGGGTGAAAAATCCCACTCTCCAAAGTTCGAGCCATTGTATTATTCAGCAACATAAAGTTATAATACAGTTTCAGGATCTTAGCCTTTTTAGAGATTACATCTTGTTCATTCTGGATACAACTAGTAGCCAACTATCCCTAAGAGATCAAGAGAGATTCCAGCATACCACTGCCTCTCTCTTCCTCTGCTTCAACCTCATGGCCTCGGCCTGTCGGCCAGCCACTCGGTCCTCTCTATCTCTATCTCTCTAGCTCTTAGCTCTTCAGCTCCTTGGCTTATCAACACTCTCTTCTTTATAATACAGAACATCCAATGCATACATATATGCATTCATTCTCAATAGTCAAAAAGAAATCTACAGCTTAGCATAATCATCATAATGAAGATGTTTCCACTTCCTCGTGTAGAGATTTCCATTTCCACATAGAAATAGTTCAGCAAACGGTTCACATCCTGCTTTCTCTGATTGGTCCAAAACGCACCACATTGGACAGTCATCAAACGGTCAAGGGCATTCAACTTGTGTTGGCATGTCGGTGAGACACTAACTGTGTCTCCCTGTTGCCAACACAACCAACATTCAATATCGCCAAGAGTTATCCCTATCGGCAAGAGGTTACATCGAGTCCACAGAGCTATCGCTAAGACTTCGCCATGTCGCCAAGACCTCACACTGAAGATCACAAGGTATTCTGAAGAGTTCATCAGTCGGTAAGACTATCGCTCTTCACCCAGACATTACACTGAAGTCTTCAAATCACATCAACCTCATCATTCTCATCGGTGAGATAATCACCATTCAATGAGACTTCATACCGATGTTCAAAGGTCATTCCAAAGTGTAATCGGCAAGACTGACATCTTTCACCAAGACATCATACCGAGCCTTCAAGTCATACTGAACACCGATCTATCACCAAGAGTCATACCGACATTAGGATTCCCATTGGCAAGACAATCACTCTTCACCAAGACATCATACTGATGCCTTCAAGTTACCCCAAAGTCTTCTGTTGGCTAGACATTCCGCTCTCGCTAAGACCTCTCACCGAGTCTTTATGTTGTTCCGAAGCATCCACCAGTCGGCAAGACTTTTGTCTTTTTCCAAGACCTTACACCGAGCGAACATGTCATACTGAGTCGGCAAGACATTTGAATTTCACCAAGACATTTCAGTGAACACAACATGTCATCTCGAAGACTATTGGCGAGACTCTCCAAGCCGCCAAGACTTCATACCGATCATCTTGAGCTACTCTGATGACTTCAGTTGTATCCTCATTGGCGTGACCTTCCTTCATCGCTGAGACTTCTTCTCGATACCTTTGTGTTACCCCGATGACCACATGCTATTGGTGAGAAATTCATCATCGATATGAGTCATATCGAACATCCAAGACTCTCCCCAACACCCGATAAGAACATTCTATCGGCCAGAGGTCTCCACTCAATAAAAGGTCACAGTGAATACATCTAGGTCACGGCGATAGACTTCATTCGGCAAGACATTGGCTCTGTCTCAGTGACATGAGCAAAACAAAAGGTTATTAAACTACTAGTCGGCCAGACAATAGGAATGTCACAGTGACCATGCTTTCTCAGAGGTTTCAGCTTGTGAGATTGAGGCAATAATTCCAACATTCTCTCCCTCCTATCCCCTCTCCCCCTCTTAGGTCTCTCTCACTCACTCACTCCTATCTCTCTCCCCTCT